>JAJGQC010000152.1:0-27195 GCA_021014325.1 Plazaster borealis
TGTAGATGATTGGACATAAGGTGTAGTCACTCCTGGCACATATGGTGTGGTCACTCCTGGCACATAAGGTGTGGTCACTCCAAGAACATAAGGTGTGGTCACTCCAGGAACATAAGGGGTGGTCACTTCTGGCACATAAGGTGTAGTCACTGCTGGCACAGAAGGTGTGGTCACTCCGGGAACATAAGGTGTGGTCACTCCAGGAACATAAGGTGTGGTCACTCCAGGTACATAAGGTGTGGTCACTTCAGGTACATAAGGTGTGGTCACTTCAGGTACATATGGTGTGGTCACTTCAGGTACATATGGTGTGGTCACTCCTGGTACATAAGGTGTGGTCACTACAGGTACATAAGGTGTGGTCACTTCAGGTACATATGGTGTGGTCACTCCTGGCACATAAGGTGTGGTCACTTCAGGTACATATGGTGTGGTCACTTCAGGTACATATGGTGTGGTCACTCCTGGCACATAAGGTGTGGTCACTACAGGTACATAAGGTGTGGTCACTTCAGGTACATACGGTGTGGTCACTCCTGGCACATAAGGTGTGGTCACTCCAGGAACATAAGGTGTGGTCACTCCTGGCACATAAGGTGTGGTCACTCCAGGAACATAAGGTGTGGTCACTCCTGGCACATAAGGTGTGGTCACTCCTGGCACATAAGGTGTAGTCACATCAACTTCAGGTGGTGTGGCAACACTTGGCGGTATGGCTGTTATTGGCTCAGTCAAGGGTAGAGTGACCAATGGAGTTGAGGGTGATGGTGTTCCATTGGGATAGCCAGGTGATGTAATGGTCAGCCCTGCCTTGGTTGTATGCTGCTCAGCAGTTGAACTTTCAAGTGATATGGGTGTTGATGTACCGGGCAGTGGCTTAACTGAAGTAATTTGTGGACTGACTGGTGAAGTGACTGTTGCTGTTGCAATGGTACTAACTGGCTGGAATGTCGATGAGATGTAAGGAACGCTTGGCCGAGACACCACTGTTGTTAAGGGTGGACTTGTTGTGTAGTAGACACAGAAAATCTCGTCTGATGCATCACTACAGTCTATCTTTCCATCACAACGATTTGATGATTCAATGCATTCAGAAGAGTTGGTGCACTGCCATTGGCTGATAAGACAACCAATAACTGTGGTTGTCTCAAGTGGATGCGGTGTGGTCCCTAAGATAGAGTGTGAACAAAAATACCTTAAATAAAATATCGCATGTAAAAAGGATTTTTTACAAGACCACAGACAAGTTAAGACCACAAAAAAACCCTTCAATGCATTATAATCCTTTGAAGCTTTTAAAAACATAAGCCCATATTCTGGTAAGCATAATTTTTATGTGCTGAGTTACATTGTGTGCTTAAGCAGCTCTATGAAATTTGGCCCTGGACATTTCATATGCAGATTAAGTAAAATTATTTTTGCTATAAAGATAATTGTTAAACCACAAATTCTTTAAAATTCCTACCACAGTGCTCCTCATCGGATGCATCTCCACAGTCATTGATGCCATTACAGACACTACCGTTCCTCCCTCCACGAATACACAGTCCATTCTCACACGTAAATTCATGTGGGCCACATGTATATTGAGGTGTAGTGTAGGAACCTGTATTTAAGAAGAAAACAACAAAACTTATGACAACTGACCAGGTTTAGAAAAATATAGCTTTCATAACAAAGCAATCGTTAAAAACAGTATGTTTATAGTAAGGGAATAAAAGAGTGGCGACAGGGTCTTAAACGACTGTTTATACCAGCAGGGTCATGCTCATGTCCTTTTTGTTCAAAAGCATAATAATGTTTGAAAATCTGTAAAACTTTTCTGTAAATTTTCAATTCCTGTCACCTCCCCAGGCCTGGTTTCGCGATTTTACATTGAGTACCGGTATGAATTGATTGTATTATGAGTAAATTAGCACCACGCATAAGCTTGCACGCAACGCCTTTGTTTAAACACTTCCTACCGTGTATATATTGCACGTTTAAACAGGTCCACATGGTTTCCTCTCAACCAATCAGAATGGATAAACTGTCGCGAGTATTCATGAATATTTTTTAGTACTCACCACATTCTAATTCATCTTCACCATCGGAACAATCGTCTTCTCCATTACAATGATAGTAAGAAGGAATACAGGATCCATCATTACAAGAGAAACCATAGCAACGCTCTTCTGTAAAAAAAACCATATCATTGCATTCAATCATTGCTAAAACCAAATTTATGACTAAGAAAAATATATTCAAGGGGTGTACAATTTGATGTTTTATGAGAGGATTTTAGGATCTGAAATAATTCCTTGTAAAAAGCAATGATGTGATTTTTGTGACAAAATCGAGTCCAAATCAAACATTGTTATGAATTTATATTTTTTTCACCTACAAGGAGCTACTTACCTGTTGTTGTTAAAGTTGTCATTTGTTCAGTTGCAGTTGCGTTTTTGTACTCTACTGTTGTCACTTGGAATAAGAAGAATGGTGAAAAGAAAAGTATTAGTTATTGTCTCAAGTGTGTTACTTATCCTGTTTGTAACTGTGATGTAATAATAATAAGAAGAATAATAATAACTGGATTTATATAGCGTCAAATTACCAAAGGATACAAGGTGCTTAAGGGAGAAAGAGAAAGACAACCAGCTACAAATTGGAGAATAGGTGAGTCTTGGGATCCTTTTTGAAGGACAAAACAGTCTTAGCGTTTTTAATGGTTTGCCATAACTTACTGCAATTTGTTTCATCAGCAGCATCATTGAAACCACAGTCCATGTCTCCATCGCAAACAAACTCCTGAGAGATACACTTGCCGTTGTTACACTGGAACTCTCCACCATAGCAAGTTTGTAAAGCTGAAAATTTCATCAAAATACAACAACCATAGCTCAAATTTGTCACATCTCATTCAAAATTATGAAGTTCAACTTTGGGCTGGACCGATACAAACTCAAACAGAGCACAGGGCCCAATTTCAAAGAGCTGCTTTTAGGCACAAAAAGTAGCTGAGCATAACACAATTATGCTTCCCAGAATAAGGTTACCGGCCAAAGTACCATGTCATATGCACCAAATTTGACTGGTATCCAGCTTAGCAGGAACTTTTTAAGCAATATTTTCTGCTTAAGCAACTCTATGAAATTGGGCCCAGATCTTCACATAGAATAGATTCTCTCAGCACAAAAATTGACAAGGTAAAGTTCACTGCCCATTACTGGTGCTCAGTTAATTTTTGCTCAGCATTAAAAACAAAAATTGGTAAAGAATGAGTCAGATTTCAATCAACCATCGATGCTGAATTTATGTTCGAAGCTTTTTGAATTGAAGAAAGAAACTTACGACAATCTGCCTCATCGGAATTGTCCTCACAGTCTGGTGCCCCGTCACAGTAATATCTTGCATCAATACAATGACCACTATCACAGGTGTACTGGTCGGTGGTACAGGTGTACACTAATTAATTGACAACAGAAAAAGATTTTACCATTTATAGAATCATGGAAAATTCAAAGAAGATTTGTATTATTTGTTATCTTATGATAATGATCTCAGATTTTATAAAGTGGAGCTAAGATAATGGTACATCCTACAAATAAAAGACAAAAAACCATGAGTATTTCTCTAAACTGAATAAAAAATACTTTTTACAATGGTACCTATTCCTTATTGTATAGCAGAGCATTCTCCTATTTAAATTTCTGAAGTGTAGCGCTTACAAATAAACATTTGAATTAATATTTTTTTATGAGCAAGCTTACCACAATCCTTCTCATCAGATCCATCTGTACAATCGTCGTCTCCATCACACGTCCAGCCTTTAGGTATACGTAGACCATTATCACAATGGTACTCAGTTTCTGCACAGGAAACTTAAAAAAAAAAAAAATCACTAACATTATGTAAACAAAGTCAATAAAACTCAATGACTTAGGGGCGATCAGGTTGGTGTAGTGGTATCTTTCCTTGCCTTCCACCTCCAGGACCCCAGGACCCCAGATCGAATCCCGCCGGGGGCACTATGTGGATTGGGTTTTCAATCCTACCTGATTGTGTGGGTTTCCCCTAAAATAATTTCCTCCCACATCTAATACTGAAACTTCCTTCTTTGTATTCTCTCCAGTGGGTTCTTGGCAAGTATAGTGATTAAGTTCGCTTTTCTGAGAGTCCTTGGCTTCACAGCCAGAATTAATAAATGAAATAAATGAATGAAATGAAATGGAATTTACTGCCTAACATTTTTCAAGGTGATGCAATTGTTTGTTTTAAAATTCTTGAGAATCCTACTATTTCACTTACTATTACAAGGTTCTCCAAAGCATTCTAAATTTCCTCTGAAACAAGTGCTGTGGGAATATATAAAAAAAGTTGAACATTGATTTAGGATATAATGAATCGTTGACAATATAAATATGAATCCGATTATTCAAATGAAATAGGTGGGAAATGGACCTACACATCATTTTAAGAAAATGTTTATGAAACATTTAAAAACAACTTCTCGTTTTCTTATTCTTTAAATTTGGTAAAAGTATTTTACTCTGTATTTTTGATAGTATTGTCGCTCTTATTGTGTATCTTGGTATACAAAATGTTGAGCATTTCAAGTGTGCAATATTGAACAATTCCACCCCAAAGAGGCAACTCTTGATATGGAAAAACGTTTTTCCTCCAAAGTTGTTTGTGAACCCAGTGCTAATCAAAATCTAGATGAACAGTTTAGTTGATGATTAGCTCATGGACAATACTCAACAAATTAGAAAGAGTTCCTGAGAAAAGACAAATAAACAAATTTAATGCTTCAGCCTCTGAAAGCAATAACGCTAATTACAAGTGTTCTTTAAAGATCGAGCGATAACAATGAGGGATGGAATACTTAAAAAAACAATGTTTTGTATTGCCCATATACGTCACAAGCGATGACTTGCCATGCTCACCATTTGGAAGTTGAAAGATAATTGTGTAAAAGCTGTATGCATTGTATAAACACAGTGACATTGCCTCCTAAAATGATGGAACCAAGATTATTGTGATGAATGGTCAATAGGTTATTAGGCTTATATTAAACCCCCAAAACCAACACTCTGGAGCTACTACAATACAGTAATTTCTCAATTATAAACTCTGAAATTCATTAAATGGAGCTGAGATTGACACAACTATGGCAACAATTATAACAGTTCCAAGCAGCCTATTTAGAAGTGTGCTCAAGTTTAAATCAATTTCAGCTTTTGATTAACACAGCTTTACCGTAGTGTCTCTCCCTGAAACCGCTTTGAACAAATAATCACTTGTTGCTGAACCATCAGATGTAACCACAGGGATATTTCTGATATGCCAAGAAATCAATCAGTCTAAATTGATTCTTCCAAGTGCAAGTGGACAAGCCATTGTCAGTTATAAAAACCAATCCCATGGAATTTACTGATGTTTAGTTGTATGTGGACCTGATTGTTCTGGGTAACGTCAGTCGTGCAAGCATCTACAGATAGTTGGCTCAGTGTCTGCTTTAAAAATATCAATAATATACTGAATATTTCTTATCTTAGCAAAACACATTTGCTGGTCAATAAGAGATAAGAGCAGTTTGAGGAAGATTTTACAAACCATGAATCCTGCAAGACTTAGCATCATCTTAGAAGGTTTCATTGCTTTGATGGTTGGTATACTAGGCACTGATGCCATACTAAAGGAATGTCAGATTGGATGGAAACATCACAACAATTTTTGTTACAAAACTAGCCCTTCCTTTAAAAAAAAAAGTTTTACGTGGATTGAAGCCTATGACTACTGTAAGAGTCTTGCAGCTGAGTTACCTGTTCCCTTAGACCTGCAAGGAGATACCAATTTTATTAACACCACACTTGTACCCGAATTTCAAAAACGTTGTGACGGAGAAAGTAACCTCAGAGTATGGCTTGGCTGTAAGATGTTAGACAGACAGATGACGTGTTCAGCTAATGAGCAAAAGGATCTTGCAGAGAAAATCAATCAGCCCGGACAGTGCCAGATGATAAGTTTTTGCAACATGCAATTAGTCCCCACAGACTGTGATAATAAAAAACGAGTCTTGTGCAAACGACAACTACAAAAGAACCCTATATCCCTTCAATGCCATGCAGCCTTCAAACAAGATGATACCGATACCAAGCCATCCTGCCAGCTTAACCACACCTACAAGGACATCCCACTTCTGCACCCGATACATTGCTGCATTGCCTGCCACAAAGATCCCAACTGCCTCTCCTTCAACCTGTCAGGGAAGTTGTGTCAACTCAACAATGCAACCATCTCCCAGGTGGATGCTGATAACTTTGTTACTAGAATGGAGAGTTGTGTACACTACAATATCAAGTCAACCCCATAGATTCAAGGTAAAAGGCTCTTTCTCTTTTAGTCAAAATATCCTGAAACTTGGAGACCTTTCTTGGCAAGTTTAGATTGGATTGAGGACTGGTTAGCTGAGGTAATGCTTATGGTTTATCTAACTATCAAGGCTACAAAATGTACACATTTGTTGCATGAAGGAATGGTTGAATTTGAAAACATTACCATGAAACATTCAAAGTATCCAAAAATTAATATTGATTTTGCTGCTTGTTGATTGAATTATGGATCAAGTAAACAACCTGCGAAGTTGGATTATTAAAAGGGTTACCATGAATGTCTCTATTTTCATATTTCTTTAGCTACAAAGCAGTGAGACACTATTGTATGTCATCCTGTCAGCTTTTGTTCTATGTCCCTTCTTGTCCAAGCCTAATTTGCATACTTAAGTTTATTTGCAAACTCTTGAAAACGTTCATTCTTTAAGTTTATGTACACAGATTTTTGGGGTCTCCTTTCTACAATCTTGCTTTCGGAGACCACCACCACTTACACTTTAATGTTTTATTTCTCTACCATTATAAAGTCAGTTTAAATTGACCAAGTGGAGCTCAACCGAACTCAACTAAAATAGCATAAATTTTCAAAAAGCAATCTGTAAAAGTAACTTTTTTGAAGTCATTTTAGTAAAAGTATGCCCTACATAAATTATGTAGGCCTACTCAAAATAGTTTTCTTAGCCTCTAAGTGTCTATTGAAGTATGCATAACATACATTTCACTTCTTCATCTATTTAAGTTAGTTGCCGCTGAACGCTGATGCAAAATGCATACATGAAACAGCCATATTTCTGATACGCCACAAAAATGTAAATCTATCATTGGCAGTGAAACCAAACAAGACATAATTGCCATGGTAACTACAGATGTTTATAATTCTAGTTGCTATGGGCACTGTTAGTAGATAAATTATTAAATCACAGGCAAAAATAAATCTCTCAAAGATGGAAAATTAATTTAGACTCCTCTTGGAAATTTTGCTGGTTAGAAAGTGAATTTGTAATACTTGCATGTGTAGCAGCAATTACCTTTGTATGAATTTGGCGCTGTGTTAAAAAAAAAAAAAAATTGTATTTCTCTGTGGTTGTAAAAGGTAATTTTTTAAAAGGACATTGAACAATTAATTTTTAATTCTGTTTTACTTTGGTATGACCCCCCCCCCCTAAAAAGTTGTTTAATTTCAATCTAAAGCTAACTTGTTATAAAGATGGTAATGATGGTAAGCATCCTGTAAAATTATTTTGTTTGAAATGCCCCCGTTGATTAGAAATTAATGTATGTCAACAAATTCGACACTCCAAAACTCACCTCAAGGCGAGTTTTAGGGATTCAAATTTCCACTTGTACCCGCGTCACCTCGCTAAACATGGATTGGTCCAACGTTCTTGATGAAAATACCATTACATTTTTTCCTGTATTCTCAACAAGTAGGCACTGTAATCAACTGAAACTTTCACAGGTGACTTTTATTGAATCGTTCTTGATAGTTTGGCCTATAAATCAGCATTCCGTTGACAAAAACTAAACAACGACCCACCCTTTAACTTCAAAATTTGTGTTGTTGTTACACTCACACATTATGTGCTAAAAGTTAAGAGACAAGTACACAAATCTTCAAATGTATGAAGTTTTAAAAGTTGAAACAGTCATAGTCATTGAAAATTCCTCAGCTACAACAATGTATAAAGGGCATATCATGATGGCCCAGTCATCACAGTGTGGGTTCAAATCCCGGTCATTAAATGCTTCTCTTCACCCAGGAGTAACTACGTTTGTGTGAGGGGAGAGATGCTGTTGTAATTGATCTAGCTTGGTGCGCTACATACTTGGCAGCACAGGCTGAATACTCCCAAGGGAGTATGAGATGGTTTAAGGAATGAAATAAAATACCAAGTGACCGTGGTAACGCCGGTAATATTGCCATGGGAATTTTTTTGATAAACTGTCCATAACTATAAAAAAAAAATTAATGTATTGAAAACTAATTGCTCTATTAAAGGCAGTGGACACTATTGGTAATTACTCAAAATAATTATTAGCACAAAACCTTACTTGGTATCAAGTAATGGGGAGAGGTTGGTAGTATAAAACATTGTGAGAAACGGCTCCCTCTGAAGTGGAGTAGTTTTCGAGAAAGAAGTAATTTTCCACGAATTTGATTTCGAGACCTCAAATTTAGAACTTGAGGTCTCGAAATCAAGCATCTGAAAGCACACAACTTTGTGTGACAAGGGTGTTTTTTCTTTCATAGTTATCTTGCAACTCCGACGACCGATCGAGCTCAAATTTTCACAGGTTTGTTATTTTATGCATATGTTGAGATACACCAAGTGAGAAGACTGGTCTTTGACAATTACCAATAGTGTACACTGTCTTTAATGGTCTATATACAGGTATTGATGTTTAACATATTATTTATAATATTTTATAGACAACCTAAATTATTTATTAAAACCCAAACTCCTTCGAGTGATGTACTATGATCCTTCTTCACTCTAACAAAATCCAACACCACATGGGAACAAAAAACACAAAACCAAACATGCAGTTGGATTTTGAAGGATTTGGATTTTTGGTCGTAATTGATTAAAGGGGCTGTGTCATCATGATCATAGTCTGCTTGTGGCTGGGCATGGAAACATGAACTCTCACCCAGTTACTACACCCGCATTCACAAATAAAAGGGGGCCGTCATTATTATCACGCGTATGTGTGCAGTAAGTGGTCGAGAGTTCAGAATTCAATGTCTGGCCACAGACTCACTGTGATCAAGACGACACAGCCCCTTTAACTGTTGTTATATCAGCTGACATGGTGCAAATATATTTATTGTGGTTGCTTATGTAGTTACTTATTATTGTAACATAGTGATTATGGGCCTGCTCTGTGAAGATGCATGACGTTTGGTTTGCTGGGACACTTCAATAACTCAAATGAAGGAAAACTCATCAGCTGATTGTTTTCTTTTAGGTCTTTGAACCTGATATAAGATGGCAATTTGGAGTTTGATTTAAAAAATACAAAAAAACCTGTGATTGATTTTTATGGAATGAATTATTTAAGCCAATTGTGAATATTTATTTTAGGCCTGATGCTTCGTTTTATAAAAGGAAAGGGCACCAAGGCAATTTCTCCTTGGTAAGGAAATTGTAAATTTCTATTGGAGCATTTCAAGGGGCAAGGCAATGACCAGGAACATCAAATTGCCTCTGTTGCCTTTGTGTGAAGTATCGGGCTGCTATTTGCTCACAAAACACTTTTTATGCACTATGACAATTATTACAGTCAAACTGCACTTCATCACCAGTTGATTTGCCAACTACCATTAAAAATGGAAATTTGTACAAAATTTACAAATTTTATGATTTTGTAAAATGTCACTCATTTAAACAGAGCAGGTTACGTAGCCTGGTTAATGTGTGATAATCTTTAATGATAAAATCGTTGATGTTTATTAATTCTTATTCATTCATTAGTGTTTAATTGTTAATGTGTAATTCACAGTATTTTTTACTGTGTGAGGGCGTGCTGGTGAACCAAGTTTATGTCATGCAAAACAAGTAAAACAAACTGGTTTTTTCATTGTATTTATTATTATTATTATTATTTATTTGGCCATAGATACAAGGACACAACATACAGGCAGTAAAAATAAGATTAAACTGTAATTGTAATGCAAGGAAATTCATCGTTGAAAGCGCCCTCATGCAGTCAAAAATATGCTGCATTGATATTTAACATTTTTATGAAGCAATTGTCACGGAATTAACAGGAATTTGGTATTAATTTTGTTTTTTTTATCATTTTTATTTATGACCTAATACATTCACTGCCGTAGCTGAGGTCACCAAGCACAAATATGACCTCAGTGAGGGTACTGTTTGAGATTATGACATTATATTCAAGGTAAACAATAGCCAATTAAATTTGTTAATTTCGTAGCCAGACTACAAGGCACAGACCACATGACAAGCTTGAAATTACACGAAGGCCACAGAGACCATGGCCTCTGTCGCCCCTGGTCTTGGCATTGGTGCCCCTTCAAAAATTCCAATTGACTTTAAGATTTTCCAATGGAAGTGCCCTTTGCAAAAAAAAAAAAAAGGCCTTGCCCTCTCAAAGATGAAATTCCAGGCCTGTCACATACATAAGTAATGGGAGACTTTCAGAAATGCTCAGAGACAGCAAACAGTCTGGATACCATCCAATGTTTGGGTAAATATTTGCATGCTCAGAACTACGTAAACTTCGCAAAAAAATTCCATTATGTTTGCTGCCACCTAGCATCTCAAAGTTTTGCATTGAATCTGTTGCCATGATGATTAATGCAGCAGGGGAAGAAAAATTAGTATGTTATATAATGTATTGCACTCAATGTATTATGTGTTTACGCACCATGAAAAATAATAAATGCACTTGGCACCAAGAACTTAGAAATATCAGGTCATCTTAATAGGATGTCCATCCCCCCCCACCCCATCCTCCACCTCTGCCCCAATCTTCCTTTGAACTACACGTACACTGCCTACCCACTCAACTGACATCTCCTCCGAAAGAAATGTCAGGTTATCTTATAAGGAGGTCCAGCCAACAAGAGAAGATGCCAAGAAACCTGACCCTCCTGTCACTCATACAGATCATGACGTGTTCTCAGGGAACTCTTCCCCTCTCTTCCCCCCTTATGGCCCCACCCCAGCCCTGCCCCCTATTTCTTCAACACCAACTATGGGAGCAGATGTCAAGAACACTGACTACACTTCACATGTACATCAATCCACGATGCCTTATCTCCTCATATTAATCGACTACACCAAACGAAAGTTAATTACAAAATTACAAAAAATGCCCACTTACCAATTCTGGCAGTCCATCAGTAAAACGGTGCCTGGGGTATACTCTACATTGCCATGGTAACAAGAGCATTCATCAGCAGGAACACATCCACCATCTGTTCAAAGGTGTTTTCAAAATAAGAAAACAATTTACCTAAAACTTCAGACAACAAACAAAATCATAAAAAACAAAAATCTGGTGTGACTACCAACCAAATATTAACAATTTACAACATCAATTTAGGTTGGAAATGAATACAAACTACTTGTTTTTTGTTTTGTTTTTTCACTGATGAGCAAGTTTCCTTACCTTGTACGACCATTCCTTCCGGGCAGTGACATCCCTCAACGCAGCCATTACAATAGTCTGGTTTCTCATCACCGATAGTTTGACAAGTTTCTTGGCATGATGGTCCACATGCCGAGTACTCAAAACCATACTCACATTGGATGGCTAGGGAATGAGAAATGGTGAGAAACAATGAGAAACCGTGAGAAACAATGAGAAATTATGAGAAACAATGAGAAATTATGAGAAACAATGAAAAATTATGATAAACAATGAGAAACAATGAGAAACAATGAGAAATGTTGAGAAACAATGAAATTTTGTTTAAAAACTGTGAGAAACAAGAGAACCTTTACTCTACCTGAAACTAAACTACCTAGGCCCAATTTCATAGAGCTGCTCAAGCACAAATGGTAGCTAAGCACAACAAAATTAGGCTTACAAAACCAAAACACCATATCACTTGTACCACATTTGTTACTGGTATCCTGCTCATTTCTGCTAAGCAGAAAATTGTTTACTGGTATTTTTTGCTTAAGCAGCTATATGAAATTTAGCCATGAACCAGAAATATCTTTTACAAGACCAAAAATATTTTTAATTGTTTAAAAATATTTGTCGAAAAATTTAGGAGGTGCGGTTTGAAATTAAAAAGCCCAAGTATATATCAGTAAATCTTCAAACCTATGTGATTGGAAAATAAAAACTTCAGACTGCAAGAATTGTTTGTTTGTTGAGTTACTAGCAAAGTGCTAAAGTTACTTGACTGTGACCAATTCTCCAGTCAGTTTTCCAAGCCCTCATTATTCAAAGCTTCAAGTGATTAAGAGAAAGATTTACTTGCCACTTACCACAGAAGTCTTGTGATCTCCATTTGACATGGACACCACTACGTGAACATTCCATTGCATAAGCCGAGATTGCTGTACATAAACACTCACAATCACCGCCCATATCACATCTGAAAATCACAAAAAAATCAGTCCATCATTTAATGTACACACAGGAACTGTTCAAGTGTAACTGAAATTGTTGCAGATATTGATGCAAAGTTATGTCAGCGTGTTTCCATAGCAACTTACCCACATGAATCATAGATACAATTCTCAAGATATGGTGAAGGATCGACGATGGAGTGACATGGCTCAAACAATGACTGCATAAGAATGTTACAACGTCGGTGAGCCCAAGCCTCTCGATGACCATTGACCTTAAAGAAATAATTATAACAAACATCAATGTAATAGATGTTAAATTTGCACCGGGGATAAAGAACATTATTTAGTTTTACCAATACACCGATGTGTGTAAAGCACTGTATAGACCCCTTGCAAAACGCGCTGCGCACTCACATGCACCTATCCTGTCCGCCATTTTGGGTGTGCAAACATGCACAAAAGAGAGTTGACACCCAAAATGATGCGCATTGTTCGGAGGTGTCCGCGTGGTGCAAGGGGGCTATAGAAATCAATAGGTCCCCCTTGCATATTGCAAAACGCTACAGGTACGCTGAGGTCACGCACACGTTTTTACGCACAAAGAACAGCTATCGTCCAATGATCTGCCTCCTTTTTGAGAGTGTGACGTCATATGCAATGGGTCTATACTCAGTCCTTTCCCCGAGTCCTGTGAAAAAAACCACAGGCATATTACTTGGGTGGGACCAGAATCAACGACCTTTGACATTCTAGAGCAGATAAGATTTTCGGTGATCCAAAGTTGAACCCCAGAAATTTAGGGTGAAAGGACACAAAAGTGAAATATTAACGTCCCAATGCGCATGATCGTTGCACAAAGCATTCTTGGTGAAAAACGAACCCTGACCATGACAAGCACTGACCACCGACAGAACTGACCACAAACGCCCAATGGAATGACAACAGGAAAAGCAAGCATCCCAAAGGGAACAGTAAAACCAATTCTCCCAAGTAAATTGACTCACTGTACAAGGATGGATAACGTCTTCATGGTACAACTCCGGACACCCAGCGCTGACCTTCCATGTATTAGCAAAGTTATCAGCACTCTGCTCAACAGCCCCGCTCCAAGCAGTGAAATCATTCTCTTGATTTCCATCAAAGTTACCACATAACCCTGAAAGCTGATCGCCGAAATGAGGCTGCACCTCAACGTACACCCGTGTGCCTTTTTAGAGAGAACAAGATTTTTTTAATAGTTCAACAATTTTATAGCAATGAGGGACAACTTACTGCAGGCAAGTTATTTGACCCTTGAAAAAAACACCAGGAAAGTTTAATTGAGTACAAGGACTGACCTACTATTGTTAAAGCTGTTACGCACTTTTTCAGGCTCTTGTTTAAAGACAATCTTACTGATTTTCTGAGGGCATAAAAATCAGAAATCAAATTAAAAAAGAAAGAATACAATGCCTGATAATAATAATGTTCAAAACATTTGGATTATCAAAATTACTATCTGTTCACTGCAGACAGGATTGCAGCACTTTAATGGCCAACTATAGTTAGAAATGTTCGCATAAGCTTTCATAGCAACAACTGCTTTATCAGAAACAATGATGAAAAACAACCTTGGGTTGAAGTTGTGTTTCTTCATTGCATTAGTAAGTAATTAAAGTGCTGCACTTTATTTTCGTTTTCTGCAATTACTTGACTAACACGGCCACACAACACTGGTAATCTGTTCACTAAAATCGAACATTCCAAAGAAAAGACAACTATTAATATTTTCAGAAGATGGGAATAGCTAAGTGAGTTTTCCAAACTTTGAAATGCGCAGGAAATTAAAAACAAAAACACTTTTAAACAGGAAACAAATCTGTTGAAAGCTAAATTTTTGAACAGATTTAAAAACAAATTACATAAAGCTTACTTTCAATTTACACATTGATGGCATGCCAATGACAACAAATCTTAATCATTTTGGACTTTGTTGTTAAACTTTAACCTACCTCCATCCCATAACACTCTGAGTCCAATGTTAGATGTGATGGTATAGAAGAAACCAGACTTCTCAATCTGTAGCGAGTAATAATGCTTTGGCAGTTGAACTTTGACATCATTAACTGTGACGTCTCCACCACGCACCAGGAAGATGGTGACGTAATCACCGATGTTGACCTCGATGGCTCTTGTGCATGTGATCCCGCTTGATCCACAGACGACGTTCTCTACCTCGATGGAGAAGGTGTTGTTGATTGATTGGACCATCGTATAGCGACAATCACCAACGAAGGAGTACATGCGACCATCAAATGTTGTATAATGACCCTCTCCCACTGCAGAGCAGACGGCTGAAGGCAAAAATAAAAAATAAAAAATGTTTGTTTTAACGGAAAAATACTACAAAACCACTAAAATACAAGTAATCCACCAACAAATAGACCTGCTATTATTATTATATATATATTTCTGGTAATGAAACCAAGGATGCCTCTTAAATGAACTTAATCATTGTAGCTCGCTGGTCTGAGGAAACCTGTAAACAAGGGTGCTTGCTATGTGAACCAGAAACACCAGGGTTAAGCCCTTCTCTTCCAAGATAAGTGTTCTGCGTTCTTTTCCATGCACTGCCAATCCTAAGGATCTATGACTTCATGTCCCATCCGAAGGACAAAGCAATTATGGTAAAGTATCTTGCTCAAGGACACAAGTGCCACGACCGGGACTCGAACCCACACTCTGCTTTTTAGAAACACCAGAGCTCGAGTCCGGTGCTCTTAACCGCTTGGCCAAGACACACCACAGTGCTTGGATAAAAACGAACCTCGGTTCTTGCCTTGCAACAATTTGTTAAAGTGAAAGAGAAGGTAAAATACCGGTACATGTATTTGTAGGACAAAGTTCATATCTCTAGATTTCCAAGTTTCTAAAATATTTTTCCAAGAAAGTTAAATGTCTAATATAATTACTTACCTGGACATACTTTGTGAGTGCAATCCCACATGGTTCCCTTGCACACACTGCAATTACAACAAGATAAACAATTTTTTTAAACAACTTCAATATTTGAGCTACAAGTTACAACAATCACCAACATTGATATTTTTTTAATTTATAAGAATACTGGACACACATCGGTGTATGAGTAAAACACGACTGAAGACGAGCAGAGTATACTGTTTGAAACATCAAGACCACACTGGTTCTTCTCAGAACCAACACTTCTCCTAAAAGAAATGTTACACATGGTTGTACCCGCAAGTTTACTATATATAGTTACTTTAAAACACAACTAGTATTCCAGGGTTTGCTCTTAACACTAGCCCAGCGTACATTGTCTAGTAAAAACTGCTATGGGCTAGTAAACACCACTTCTCAACTTGCCCTGTGGGATACTAAAGACTGTGCAAACTACTTGTCTAAAATGCACATAATTCTTCCTTATGTGAATAATATAAATAAAATAAATTTACACATTTTCAAAATTTACACATTTTTACAATGTGTAAATTTATTTTGGACTGTGTGAATATAAGTACATCAGAAAGACACATTTAAATGACAATACATGTTTAAAATCTGGGCTACTAACATTTCCTGGGGGCAAGTAAAACCCACAATTACTAGCCCGGAGGGCTACTTTACAATAAACTTAAGCGCAAGGCCTGTATTCTTTATCCCAGATGAAACTTTAACATCTTTTATAATGAATGATCTTACCATTGATTGCATGCATCAATCTGCATAGACTGACCATGTTGATAGCTATGACCACTGTGATAGCAAGGGCACTCTGATGGTACAATACACACATCATCCTAAACACACAAAACAGATCAGGGACAATTTGATAGATTCTAACTTTTTCTTCTTCAAATTTCATTCTTCAAGCAAAGAACTTTTATTGGTATCTGGGTGCACTTGGGTGAGGAGAACTATTTAAGAATGTAATAAGTGGATTATATCATCACTTATTAATTTCTCGAATGTTTTCCCACTATGCAAACTTTCAACTCCTATTACATGGTGTAACTACAAACACTAATTATTTCTAGATTGTTTCTCACTACAAGTTTCAAATCCTACTGAAAATGTTAACTGATGTAATACGTATACGAGTTCAACAAAGAAACACAAAACTTTTGAATTCTAAATCTGACTCAGACATCTTAAACCCATTGGTCCCCAATCCCAAATCAATCTCGGAATACAAACTGAGAACATTATCCTGTTGGGTAGATACATCCTGGCCTTGTAGATGCTACACACGATCGATAATGATCTAAATTATCACAGAAGATAGGGCAAGGCGTGGCATGGACATCAGCTACCTTCCATGGTTAACGAGCCCAACCTGCCCAGAGACCCCCTAACCCTAACCCAAATCATTCCCGAAATAAACTTACACTGAGAACATATCCTGTTGGGCAGATACATCCTGGCCTTGTAGATGCTACACACGATCGATAATGATCTAGGTTATCACAGGTAATTGGGCAAGGCGTGGCATGGACATCAAATACAAGGTTATTAGGACATATCAACGTCTCGTTACATTCCTCACCAATGCAGTCAAAGGTACCATTGCTGCAAGTACTGTAAAATAAACAAAGGGAAATCAAAACTTTGCAGAATTCACCAACTAAGTTGTTAATACCATGGTAAAATAAAAACAAATCTCTATCAACACTTGAAAGTGTACATCAGATGGCAGTTCACCCTGACACTAATGGAAATAAAAAGTAATGAATAATAACTTGCACAACCTGCACAAAACAATCGAGAAACTCATTTTATAAGTTATTTTTGTAAAAAAGTACATTCATCCATACCTAAAGACAGTGATGAAAAATGAATTCAATCTTGGCTCTGGCTAGGGTAGCCATTACAAATCCCTACAATGGATTCATAGCAACTGATCAAGCCACAGCCAGAGTTAAAACTACAGCCAAAATTGTATGGTTTTAAACCTTACACATTCTCACCATGTTTGGCAGGACTGTTCTATTTCATCACCAGGGGAGAACACATGATCGTCATAGTAGCAGGGGCACAGTGATGGGGAAATGCAGTTGCCATCATCATCAAGCACTGATCCCTCAGGGCAGTTACACCCCTCTACACAATAGTCTGTCTCAATACATGGTAGGCTGAGGTCACGACACGATTGCCGACAGGTTGGGCCACAATTACTGTACACCTGGCTTCCTGGGCAAGACACATCTATAGAATAATCAAAAGCAGGTCTTTAGTTGTGAAAATATACTTCTAAAAAACTAGAGGATTTAAATAAATTTGTACTTCTACAAAATATGAAGAATAGCTTCCCATTAGAGCATCCCAAAGCTGGTTTTTACTTCACGCAAAAGTAAATTTACTAGATGTAAACAATCAATACGCATATGTGGCGCAAACAAATTTGCTTCACTTTCTTATTTGCATGAAGTATGAACCAGGCTTAACTCTGAATGTTGACACTAACTAGACGATCAGATCCTGAAAATATCACCGAACAAAATGTTTCACCACCATTTTTTTTTAAACCACCACTAGCGATATTATGTCACTACAAATTTTATTTTTAAGATTGTTTTTCCATCTGCACAAAGTTTCAAATCTTACTCAGGGTGTGGTATTCTTTCTGTTTTTTTTTTTTTTGTAAATCCTTGTCAAATCTGAGGTTAGGGTTAAACTAATTATTATTATTATTATTATTTATTCGACCTCAACAATACAAGAACAAAAAATACAATACAAGGCAAATCAAAGATCAATAAAACCAAAACAGAAACAACAAAGCCACAAATAATGACAGGCCCAGCCCTAAAACAGACGGCACAGCAATATACAAAAATGATGATGACACAAGGGCAACTAGAACAATAAAAAATGACTGTATGAGTGTAATCAAAACTCACCACAATACTTAGCGACCAATTCATGTTCCCTCCAGTCAACAAATATCCCTTCATTTGCACACTCCATAGCATATCCAGCTATCGACTCACACAGACATGTCGCTGTATATGCCGTATCACATCCACAAACATCGTACATACAAATATCATGATATAAGTCCGGGCTCACACTCCCATGGCATGCACGGAAGATATCTGCGTTTAAAATAGCACATTTTGCCTCAGCAAAGTTTGCCATGTGAGAGTTTAGACTACAAGGAGGAAGGGAGACTGTTGTTTCTGGTTCGTAGCATCCAGGATCCACAACAAATTTGTTAGTGAATGCGATTTTGTTGGTTTCGATGTCACCAGCTGGTGTGATGAAGTCATTGTTTTGATTGGCATCAAAAGTTCCACACAATCCACGTACCTAAATTAACAAAAGCAATTATGGGGAATCATTCTGAAGTACAGATGTTTACAAAAATGAAAATCTTTTGAAATACATTGGCATGTCGTGGCTGAGCGGTTTAGTGCATCGAACTCAAGTTCTGGTGGCTGAGTCAACAGAGTATGGGTTTGAATCCCAGTCATGACACTTGTGTCCTTGAGCAAGACACTTAACTGTATTTGCTTCTCTTCACCCAGGGAGTAAATGGGTACCTGTGAGGGCAGAGATGGTTCTTGTGATTGATTAAGCTTAGTGCACTACATACTTGGCAGCACATGCTGTATACTCCCCAGGGAGCTGAGATGGTTTAAGGAATAAAATAAATAGCCCAGTGACCAGGGGTAATAATGTTGGAGTGCCATGAGCGTCACTTAAAGATCTTAAATTTCCGACGGTGATAAAAACCATTCCCTTTCTAGTCTTGTCTTGGCCTTGATGGACATGCCCCTTTCTCATGGAAAATGGGCTCCCCTTTAAGACTCAAATCGCAGATTATTGTGCCCGGGGTCGATTTCAAAAAGCACCAAGATTCATCTTAAGATGAGTTGTTAATATCACCATAGTGATTTGTATTGTGACTTCACACATTGCTCAGCAATTAAGATTCTTAAACTTCTTAAGATCAATTGCAGCTCTTTGTGAAATTGAACCCGGGTCCTCTGGTAATGATTGGTTTAGCTGAGCATTACTAAATCAAAAAAAAAACTCTCGCAAAACATAAGGATGGGTTTATGGGGATTTGGGATAGCTAAGGCTATCACAACGACCAATTGGACTACAAGAAACCAAAACAGAAAAAGGGGGAGACAAAACAGAAGATGCATGGATGAACTACAAACATAATAGCATTGCATAGCAACAGACAGCTCAGGATAGAGTGAAATGGAAAATTTGTGAAGAGGTTTTCCTCCTGCAGTGGAGTAAATTAGCCAAGAGAGAAGATTGTAACAAATCTTACTTTATTCATGTAGCTCGGAGCCAAGGTGATATACAGTCTGTCAATTCCATCCCACTTCAAACTCATTCCAAATGCTTCAAGGATAAGGAACTTAGATGATGCTCTACGCACAGACACATGCTGATTGACAAAGGGTGGAGTGATCTCTACGCCGTTCACTTCAACAAGTTTACCCTGCTTGAGGTAGACTTCGGTGATGTTGACTTTCACTAAGACAGCTTTGGTGCAGGTAACAGAGTGCCCACTTCCACAGTCTTGGTTCTCACCGATGACCGACACCGTTCCATCAATATAATCCTGAATTATAAAGTTTCAGTGTATTCTCAGAATTGTTTTTACCTTTAAACAAAAACTAAGCTCGTCTTGATTTAGCTTGGTGCGCTACATATTTGGCAGAACAGTATACTGTATATTGCCAAGGGAGCTGAGATGGTTTAGAGAATGAAATAAATGGATCAGTGACCGGGGGTAATAATGTTTGAGCGCCATGAGCGTCAATGAGCGACAGATTTGAGCGCTATATAAGAAGCCACTATTATTATTTATTATCAATTGGCTAAATCCTTTCAAAGCAACCTTAAGTATGCTAAGGTGAAATCTCAGACTTGAGAAAGAAATTAGTGGCCAAATAAAGACTTACCTCAACCAACATGTAGCGACAATGTCCCATGAAGGTGTATTTCTTCTTGTCAAAGGTCAAATAGTGAGGGTCACCAACGACATGACAGGTTGCCTGACAAACATCATTGCTGCACTCCCACATTCCAGAATTACAGGTGCTGTGAGAGAAAGTACATAAGTGATTGGTCTGATATACTAATATTCTGGAAGAATGTAGATCTAACCAACTGTCCCCAGAAGGTTAGCCTCTCAGGTGATAATAACAACCAAACTACCCCAAATAGGATATATTTAAATCCCAAATGAGAATCTACTCTCCAAGTGGGGATACAAATTGTCCCCATTTTGGAAACTCTTGAATGATAAGCAACCACACTATCCAAGTTGGCAAGCTTTTCTACCCCAATTGATACCCCTTCTCCCAACTGGGACATCAATGGCCTCACCCCTACAAGCGACTGCGTAAAGGGCTCCCCCTACAGGTTCTCATACAATTTGTGTATTTACACCAGCCTGCTGCCCTCATTGCATATCAATTGTCAGAAAACTCACCAAGTGTTACACTTGACAGACACACTGGCCCCAGGTGGGTATTTCTCCCGATTGTGGATGCAAGGACATTCCTGAATCTCAATGCAATGACCCTCCTCCAAGACGGTACCCGGCGGACACTGGCAACCGCTTACACAGTCAGATGGACAGTGCTTCTCTAAGTCTGCATTAACAGAGGAACACGTCTGGGGGCAGAGAGTTCCGCACTCGGTGTAGATCTGGGTGTCTGGACACTCTTTGTCTGTTGGTAGAAAAGAGTTTTAGGTTTGCAGAGCTTTATCACAGTGTAACCACCCAGGCCCAATTCCACAAAGCTAGTGATGCATAAACAACTCTTGCTTAGCAGAAATAAGGTAACCAACAAAATGTTCATATATTTAACATATTTTTATTCAAGGGCTGACCTACAGGTACACATGGTGTAGGCTTTAACAGCTTTTTCATTTAGTCACATTTTTTCTGATTTTTGGAAGGGCAAAAGCATCGGAAATTGGACTAAAGTAGGAATTATATCATACCTGAAGATTAGCGAATTAAGGAATTATTGGAGAGACAAGAAACTTACAGCAAAGGTCCTGAGTCCTCCATGAAAGAGCCACACCCCTACTAGCGCACACCCTACCATAGGCCTCTAAGGTTACACACAGGGCTGACATGATGGAGTCTGCTGAGTTTCCAAATTCACAGACGTCATATTGACACTGGGTTATGTAATCCAATGGATTCAACTGACAAAATGGAGAAAAAACATATCACATATATTAAAGGCAATCAAGTTAAGTGGAATGTCGTGGCCGAGCAGTTAAGAGCACCGGACTCAAGCTCTGATGTTTCTGACCAGCAGAGTGTGGGTTCGAGTCCCGGTTGTGACACTTGTATCTTACAAGGGATTAACCCTGATATTTCATATAGGACACTTGTGTCCTTCAGAAAGACACTTAACTATAAAGACACTTAACTATAACTCCCCAGGGAGCTGAGATGGTTCAAGAAATGAAATAAATGGCCTAGTGACCAGGGGTAATAATGATGGAGCGCCATGAGCATCACTGAGTGACAGATTTGAGTGCTATATAAGAAGCCACTATTATTATTATTATTATTATTATTAAAGGAACACTTACCACTGAATGACACGCCTGGAAATCCTCAGCAAGCTCTAGTACACTACAAAGCGATTGAGCTGTTTCAATAAGATTGCTATTCACACTGCATGGATGGACCTCAGAAAGTGGTGGGCACACCTACAAGAAGTCAACAACATTTACATGAATACAAGAAAAAAATGAAATAATCAAACAACTTCTTGGATATTTTTTTAAAAAGGCAAACTATGGTTTCCATGGTAACTGACCTCTCCGGGTCCTGGGGCTTCCCAGGATGCAGCAAACTGAATCTGATTACCAGCCACTTCTCCACTCCTTGTAGTCATATCATCTGAAATAAACAAACAATCAAGAAGTAATAAATTGCTCTTTTCTCTACAGCACAGTAGAGAAATTATAACCACACAGACGGAAACATTCCACCACTAGCTCTCATGCAATCACTGGATCGGTGCACCAGACCGCAGTAGTGCAATCAGCACACGCGAGTAAACATAAAACTTGGACATTCGTCAACTTTGACATGTTCCCTGAGATCTGGTAACTGAGCTTCTATTTTTATTAGTGCTATTGGATTAAAAACGGCAGCTTCAGTCAACGTTTTTACAAGTTTTTAGGAGTTAGTACACACATTGTGTATATTTGACTATGGAATAATCACATTTATCAACACATAGAATTACTGCCTTATGAGCATGTCAAAGGGACACACCAGCTTCATTGGGCTATTTCGGCAACAAAATAGACCCAAGCATGATTCTGAAGATCTTCCAGGAGTCGAGTAGAATGGTACCTTAGCAGAGTGCTATTAAACCTTAGCTCTTCCCTAAGGAAGTAAAAACTTCAACTTACTTGAAGGATCATCATCAAAGGTTCCACAGAGTCCCAGAGTAGATTGTCGTAGCTCAGCAAGGACGGTCAATTCAATCATCATTGACCCATCCCACTTGGCTAAAACACCAAGGCCACTCTCTAGATATGTGAAGTCACCAACACGCTTAATGGAAATACCTACAGGAACAGCAAACAATATATCTCATTAAGATCATTTTCTCACAAAATTAATGTTTAAATTTTCCATAAAGGCTTTTAAATGACAAGCAAAACAACATTTGAATTTTCATTCATGGAATTTGTAGGAATAACAAAATCTAGAATGTGTAAAACAATTTTGGGTGGACTGATACAAGTTTAACGCAATGTTCAGTATAAATTATCTGGTTACCATTTTCCAAGAAGGGAAAGCTTTTGAGTTTCTTATCATTGATGAGGACGTTCGTCCCATCGGCTGTCACTACATCCATTCCTAGAATCAACTCCAGTTTCTGAAGACAGAGGAAAAATTCCCAACTGTTACAAATTGTCTCAAGAAATAAATTGCATCAAAATTACTAAGAATGAAAAACACAAAAGTTTGACTTTAAAATGGTTAAAAAAATTAGAATAAGGATTCTAAATTTTTTTTTTTTCTTTCCCTAAATCTGAGTATTTATTAATTGTACTTACTTTGTAGCAGGTGTCCAATGTATCACAATTATCACGTTTTAATGTGGCATCCCATGTTCCGTCAGTCCCAGCAGCAAGGGTGTAAGTACATGCTCCTTCAAAACTAAAATCCATTCCATCAAACGTCCTGAAGTGATCTCTACTCCAAGAGATGCAAGTTGCGTACGAACGAGATGAAAGATCCAATTCCTCTGCAGGTGGAGCCGTTGTCATACTTGAATGGTTGCCATAGTTATTGGACTCTGGATTACAAACCAGGATTTAAAATAAAAAAATTATTTAAATTATGTACGAATATGATTATTATCTATTCTTACACTCCTACACTAGATCCTACAGGAAACTCGACAGTAACACAACAGTGCACCCTTTTTCTTTTGTTTTTAAATTTGACCGAAATTTTCTAACATAAATATGATTTTACACTGGAAACGTTCCTTTGTAAAATGCCCAAATCACCCCCCCACCATTTAAATGCCCATGGTAGCTTCGACCTTAAGCTTCATTTGACTTGTTTGTTGACTTTTTGAGACTTATCGAGTCTAAATTCCTGTGGTGTGAGAAATCGCAACGACTCTAGCTGGAATTCCTTGAATGATATTTGTCTCTAATACTCATTAAATTATGTTGACAATTAACACTCTACAAATAAAGCTAGAAGTAGAGATATGAATTAGGATTGAAATGAAAGAAATTACTTTTCGTACCAGAGCTTCACACGCATGCTTGTCGAAATTCGCGGTGTAGTCGCAATGTTTTGCATACCGCCCTCAACAAAAAATAGGGCCTAAATAAATAATAATACACCATGGAGGAAGAAAAACTTACCTGCAGATCTTTTATCCACCAATGGTTTGAAGAAACTAAGTTCATTCTCGAATCCTGAGTAAAAAGGGCACAACGAAAAAAATGTTCATTAAGACAATTTAAAATGGCACATTTTTATAATGATAACAAAAACAACAAACACGTAAATACGTAAATATAAACACTGTGACAATGTTTATTGACTGGTTATTCAACTGCTCTGCAACCAACCCGTGTGTTTCTGTATGACAGGAGATGATAAGAAAGGGGTCGCTGAGGGGAAAAAAGTTTTAAAAACTTACACTCCAAAATAAAATGACTTACCGGGAAATATGTCTTGCTGTGGCTCTACAAAGCAAATAAAAACAAGAAAATTAGACCGGGATCGTTCTTAGCATTTAGTTTTCACACCCGATACTACCATTGGTTCTTGGTCGGCAATGAATAAGCAAATCAAATGAATAATATAAGCACAAGGAGACAGAACACAATAGACAATCGTAAGATATTCTAAATCTAAAGCTACTTGGTTGGGAATTGCTGGGTGGTCAATATTTTTATTCGCAATTCCTAATAACATAAAAGGCTTATCATTATTTACAATACCTATACGTAATTGACATCTGTTGCCTTGGTAACCAGCTGGACATCTGCAGGTATCAGGTGCTACACATCTGCCGCCATTCAAACACATGTCACCACAAATTGCTAATTGATTGGATAAAACAAACAAAATAAACGTCATCAGGTGTATGGGTCTATTTTAATAGATTTGAAATTACTTCCAAACAAATTAATTTAAAGTGACTGAGTCAAATGAATTTCTCTGATAGTGATAGAGTTGTACTCACGTGTCTCACAAAATACTCCTTGGTAACCATGGCAACATGCGAGTACAGCTTTCTTCTGCTGCTTGCGGACAACCCTATGTAAAGATAAATGGAGATTGCGAGAGGTAGTTACAGATGCAACTACGTGTGTAAGCAACATATAGAGTTCTAATTTTTTGTCAACTCACCTAGTAACAGAACATATCTTCTCCCCGCTGTTCTCCGTAGATGATACTCCTTGATCAAGACGCCAGCCTTGCAGGACGAGTACCGGGTCCTTCACTTCGTCACACGGTATCTCACGCCGCTGCAACACGTCAACGAAATGAGTTTCCGTTCCTGGACAATAGTGTGATCTATCAACATGGGATGTGACGGAAAAATGGGATAAACGACAGTCAGTTTGAACGAAAAGAGAAATGAATAAAACAATGACCGTTTAACGCAAGAAAACCCTCTTTTAATACTAACAACATAATGTTTACAGCAAAATATCATTAAATTAAAATACTACTTTAATTACCATGTAAACAGACACAAAAGCACATCCACTAAATTATAAAACAAAAACACCACTCTACTTTTATTAGATGAGAAGCTCGAACTCCAATGGATGTTTGTCACCCCCACTTTCATCCCCAGTACTGGGTTACTACATGTAGGTTGCTAGGTTACTATGCCTGGGGACGATTTTAGACAACTGAATAATCTAGAAAAATAAAGGAATTGTCCTTTGAAAGCAAACCACAAAAACAACCAATACAAAACAAAACAACAACGAAATGGGCTCTGGGCTCGAAAGAACAACTTATTTTACTCACTCAATGGCGTTCGTTTCTTGAAATCTCACAGAAACTGCGAAGACGAGGATCAAGATGAAGATGCCATCCTTAGAAGTTCTGGCCATGCCACCTTAAGACGGCCAGCACCCTCCTGTGATAGTAATCTGTCTGTTTTCCCACGCAATTTTCTCAATCTTTCAATTCCGACTAGCTAAGAAAATATCCCTCTAACTGTTGCTCCAGACAACTAAATTCTTGCGAAGTTCGAATGTGGTTAGATGCAGCTGTTTTTATACGATCTGTTTTCGCTTATTCAGCTAATTTCTGATTTCTGTGTCAATATTACAGGCCTACGTACTTTCGTTACACAATTTAGAAAACAAAAACACAGGAAGTAAGTTTTGTAAAGACAATAGGGTCCCATCTGGGTAAAGACCACAATGTAATGGTTATAACAGCTGTAGGTACTTAGTGTACTGATGTTAAATTAATCTTTCAGTTTCTTTGTCCTATTGACTCTCATAGACAATAGATTTTGTCAGCTTAATTAACATGGTTTTAATTGTTTAATTGTCAACAAGCTGTTGTCCATGTAATCAATCGTGTTTAAACACTTCTTTAACACCACCAGGCCCCTAGACTGTCTTTGGCTGAGCCAAAATTTCATAGAGCTGCTTAAGCAGAAAATATTGCTTCACAATTTTCTGCTTTGCCGAAATGATCACGGTACCAGTCACAAATTATACATGTGACATTATATTTTGGATGGTTGCTTTATTTTGGTAAACATAATTTTGTTTTGCTTAGCTAACTTTTGTGCTTAAGCAGCTCTATGAAATTGGGCCTGGTACATGCATATTCCCCCAAATACTCCCCTCAACTGTCAACTCAAAACCCAAATGTTTGGGCTTTGGTTATTTTAATGATATGCAACCTTTATGTAACCTCTGCCAAACCAATATCCTACAAATTCAGGCAACTTCCAGAATAGGATTTTGGAGGATTTTGGAGGATTTTGGAATTCTGAGGTTTAAAAAACAGGTGTTCAAATAGCCGGTGGTTTGATGTAATAGCATCAAATTTGGACCTGTCATTCTATCAAATTTGTCCTTTACCATTCTAGATCTATAAAAAACAACCACATTAGAGAAAAACAGAAAATAGTGCAGTAGTACGTTTTACAAGTCTTTTTCTTTATTTACAATTTCACAGCAGTAATATCAAAAGTGAATCTATACATACTTGACGATAAATCCATTCAGTGCCCAAC
>JAJGQC010000153.1:0-25000 GCA_021014325.1 Plazaster borealis
TGTGAAAATAATGTAATATTTAGACACCCTTGGGTTTGCATGTCAATCCAGGGGTCGATTTCACAAAACTCTTCCTAACTTAGGACTAGTCCTAGGCAATGCTAAGAGATAGGACTACGCTTAAGTTAAGACCAGTTACTGGTCCTAACTTCAGATAAGACTAGTCTTAGCTCTTTGTGAAATCAGCCCCAGGACAGTTTTGGCGACATAAGTTTGAACAGTTTCAAACACTGTTTTGAGGGAACTGACACAATGAAAATGACAGAACATTAACATTTATTGAAGGGGGTGTCGTGGCCGAGCAGTCTAGTACACCAGACTCAAGTTCTGGGCCCAATTTCATGGAGCTGCTTAGGTAGACAATTTTGATTAAAGATTTTCTGCTAAGCAAAAATTAGCAGGATATAGATGATACATGTACTTTGGCCAGTAACCTTTATATTTTGGTAAGCATAATTTTGTTGTGCCAAGCTACTTTTTTGTGTTTAAGCAGCTCTATCAAATTGGAGTCGGAGTGTGGGTAAATTTGGTGAACTTTCGAGCTGGCGCATAACAAGAACGCTGTTTCAAAGCGGAATACAAGCGTTTTTGCCACGACACGACGATCTCGTTATCTCACCTGAAGATTCTTCTGAGGTGGAAGGCCTATTAACTGGTCTCCCTTCGTCACCGCCAGTGGATTCCTACCCTTGCCTGACCCTGGCTCCGTGCTGAGCAGCACGAAGGGTTCAGGCGTGACCAGGCGGAACGCTAGCGGCGTCTGCGTGGCATTGGTGAGGTTGGCCGCCTGGCTCTTGAAGAAAGGGGAGGCAAATTGGGCGGGGTCGTTCGGGTGGAGCAGGTCGCTGGCGGCAGTGTGGTAGCGCATGCCTTCATCATCCACCGTTTCAACTGTGAGTCTGAGGTGTGACAAACAAGCTTTTTTTTTAAAGGTCTTTCTATAGAGTTAAGCCTGCAAAAATGATACCAGTGTATGCTAATTGTCTATCTGTCCATGAACAAAGAGAAGGCACAGCAGCTTCTATCTCTACACCTTATCTCAACGAACCAAGATAAGGTATTATAGTCAATTTATGGTTATGTTTTAATGACATCTCTATCTCAACGCATACTCTCTATGAAGCAAGAGAAGGCACAATATTGCTACTATAGTGGCAATACAAGCTACTGGGCAACACTATATTACTCTCCATGAATCAAGATAAGGTAATTGGTTTCGGCAATCAACTACTTCTCAGTATCATCTCCTCCTAGATTGAATCAGCAGCTTGATTCGGACACATAGACCTATATCATAATGTGGCCCTCTTGATTTTCTCCCATTCAACTCAATGTAACCAAACCGAGGCTGGAAGGAAAAATAGTCTGGTGCCTTTTGGTACAATGAATAATAACATATTACTGGTCACAGGGAACATGACCAAGATGATGGTAGCATTATACTTACAGAGCTGGCTTGAGATATGCCGAGAAATCCAACCTCAGTGGAATCATCTCATGACCTTGCGATCGGGTCACCTTACCGGGTACCTCTCTGGCGCCCTCACTGTCCAAACTCATGAAGCCCAACCCATACCCGATGCAGTCCGTCCCGCTCATGATGAGAGAGCCAAACTGAGGGTTGAAGGCAGCTGCCATTTGTAAGCTTCCACGGGCCGGGATGACCTGTGATCAAAGGTCAAAGTGGGAGGTGATATATTGTAAAAGGGCATCACGTAATGTCGTGGCCGAGCGGTCTAATTCACCAGGCTCAAGTTCTGGTGTTGTCAGAGTGTGGTTCGAGTCCCGGTCATGGCACTTGTGTCTCAGAGCAAGACATCTAACCATAAATACTTCAACCTTCGGGTAGGATGCCAAGTCATAGGTCAAGTGTGTTGTGTAAAGTTGGTTAAACCCTGTACACATTCTTAAGAAAAGTGGCTCGCCCAGGTGTTATTTCCTGGCAGGTGATGGCAGCAAAACCCTCAAAACATGCCTTTAAAATCAGTCTTGAGTCAAGTTAGTTCAAAATACCTGTTTGTACAATGAAAAGCGCTTTGAGACGCCCGTAGATAAAGCGTTATATAAATTTTTTTTATTGTTACAAGTACAGTTCTACAATTGG
The DNA here is from genome assembly GCA_021014325.1 of Plazaster borealis. NCBI lineage: Eukaryota > Metazoa > Echinodermata > Asteroidea > Forcipulatida > Labidiasteridae > Plazaster > Plazaster borealis. The sequence goes on from JAJGQC010000153.1 coordinate 2,105, forward strand.
CGACCACATAAAATCATGTTATAATAAAAACTGGTCAGGTAAAATAAATATTAACACTACAAATTAAAAGTCAACTTCAATCTAATAAAATTATTACCATTTGTTGACGACACACAGTGAACGGTCCCCGCTCGCCCGGTTCACCCTCATGCTCTCGGAGTACGACCTTGATCAGGCGGTCTTTGCCCTCTGGCCCCTGATCCGAGCCACCTTCCATTGCCATGGTGACCTTTGACAGTAGGCTGGCGTCTCCCTTGAGATCCGCCCGTTCCTCTGGTATTCCAACGTCAGGTTGGGGTGATTCTTGCTCCGGCGCTGGCGGAACAATCTCTCTGCCGTTCTCATCGCGGAGGGGGAAGGGCTTGCCGATGTTGACGAGGAGATCCACGAGGGTGGAGTCATTCTCCATCAGATTGAAAATCTGCCAGTCAACCCGGACGTCTAGAACAGAAAGATCAAAAGTATATGTTGACAGGTATACAATCCCAGTCTAGGTCTAATTATAATACTAAATCCATTACCAGTGATAATATCGGTCACTCGGTCATAAGAACGGAAATTGGCAAACGTTCCTTCAAGTTCTCTGGAGCCAGGACATGGAATGATCTTCCACTTGCCATTAAAAGCTTGCCAGCTATTACGAGTTTTAAAAAGCATGTCAAGGAGCAAATTCAAAGTTCAAATTAATAAGTTGCTCTTTTAATCTAACCTATTTTGCTTCCTTTTGATTTATATTTTATGTGTGTCTTTTAATCTCAAATTCTTTGTAAAATATTAACTTTTTAAATGGACACCATGGTGTATTTTCTCTTTAACAATTTTGATGGTGTAATATGTTTTTTTTACTAATAAATAGTTTTTTGTACTGAGGGCCTCCATGGGAAGCAGTGGTGGGCGCTGATCGGAGTTTACCCTCATTAAACTCATTGTGACGTGTTGTGGCCGAGCGGATAAGAACACCGAACTCAAGCTCTGGTGTTTCTGATCAGCAGAGTGTTGGTTCGAATCCCAGTCGTGACACTTGCGTCCTTTAGCAAGACACTTAACCACATGCTTCGTCCTTCGGATGGGACATTAAGCCCTAGGTCCTGTGTGTTGTGTAATGCACGTAAAAGAACCCAGTGCACTTATCGTAAAGAGAAGGGGTTCGCCCCGGTGTTCCTGGTTTGATTGGCTGCATATTGTGCCACAGCACCTTGTAAACCATTACTTGGTGCTATGTAAAGGAGTAGGTCTCATACTTCAACACGTAACTCCACTTACCTTGTAGGAAAAATACTGGGCACTTTGAGACACCCATCGGGAGTATAAAGCGCTATATAAGAACTGTGTATTATTATTACTATATTATGAAAAAGATGACGTAAATAAAAATAAATAAATAAAATCTCAGATGGCAGAACACTGGTCTTTTTAGACCTTATGCAGATCTTCGTGTCAAGTGCAAAAGTAATGTTGTATTTCCTAAAAAAAACCATTTATGTGACACAAGAGTTTGAAAGTGCAAAAAAAATACTGAATAATAGTAATAATAATAATAATAATAATATATAATAATGATAATTTGGTAGGCTGATCAGCCTTAGGGAGGACCTCATAATCTAACACGCGGTAATACCTTGTTGTACCACGCTGTACAACAAGGTATTGAGCTGAAGGTATCACTTGGGTGTAATGAGTTCATTATCTTCAGGTCAATGCACACAGCTGCATTTCGTCACAGGCATATTCATGACCGAACACAAGCTTGCCAGTCCAGGTAGTGGCACAAAGGGACCAATCTATATGACCTTAATCCCTGCTAATCTGGGGTAGCCTCACTTCGTCTTGTTTGACCTCTTGCATACTGAGTATTCATGAATCACAGGATTTCCATTCATAAAACCTGGAGATGGCAGTACCTTGTTGTACCTTGTTGTACAGCGCGGTACAACAAGGCATTATTACCGCGTGGTAGATTATGAGGTCCTCCCTTATTCGCAGCTGAAAAAAAGTGAATTGTGCAGGATGCAGCTGCGGGGTGTTCGACTGATGGCGGCTAAGTCCAAGACCAACCTCAAGCCGTGGTTTTGAAAAGGGACTAGTAGGTAGTGGCTCACCACAAGGACTGTTGTTTCGGATTTTCAACGGCCGTTGGACCTGGGGAAGACCAGCGATGTGCGTCCCAAAGCGGACGATAGGCAGCTGTCCCTTCAGAGTGGCCATGGAGAAGCACAGCGGACATCCGGTGACAGTCATTTCAATCGGGATGATGACTGGTGCTAGATCAGACACCTGCAGGGTGAGAATGACGGAAAAAAGAGCAAAAAACTCTGGTTCAACCGCAAAGACTTCTCAAATTAACTCTTTGGAGACTAGGGTTCAATTTCATGGCTCTGCTTACCGATGAATTCTGCGCTTGCAACCACCATTCTTTGCTTACAGGGCAAGCGCCAAGTTTCTGCGCTAACGAAGAATGCCTAGTCACATGGAGTACGCATGCGCACAAGCAAAAGTTCCCCGTTAAACCTGTGAAATATTCTTGACGTAAGCGCAAAACTTCCCTGCTTCGGTAAGCGACGATTCTTCGCTTATGGTAAGCAGAGCCATGAAATTGGGCCATGGGCTCAATTTCATAAAGCTGTTTAACCGATAAGCACATTTTTGTGCTTACTATAGCATTAAAACATGGATAAGCAATCGAGAAGATTTGACAGTTCAAAATATGAATGATCATAGGGCACCAATTTTTTCTACCAGTAGGCAAACTTCTGCAACACTAAGCACATACATTTCTTTGCACTTTCGAGTGGGTTCTGGGTTCGTGACAGCCAGGTGAGACACTTCACGCAAATCAAGAAACTCTCAAAGCAAAATCCCTCTCGTACCTTACAGATGAGGTTCTCGGTGTAGCTGCCCCACATGTCGCTAAACGCCTCGACGCTGACCTCCAGCTGCGAGAACGGCTCAAGCACACCTGACGACGGGGAGACGACAAACGCAACACCTCGGTTGTCTCGTAGTACCGCCTTGGCGTAGTCCGCTTTGATCTGGGACGGAGTACGGCTTTGAGGGTCGGCTAGGTTGGACGTTCGACTCAGAAGACCACGCCTGAATAGATGCAACATTTAAAGAGTCTATATGACACTTTGACTTTGCAGGCTTGGATTAAGCATTCCCTAGGCCCTTGGCACTAATGTTTTGTAGGCCCTAGGCGGTTTTAGTTTGGGGTTTGCGTTAAGGTTTGTATGAGTCTGAAGCTTCCTTAAAGTCCAGAGAGAAGTCGTTAGAATTTAATATTTTCTTGCATATTTGTGTGTGAGCATTTCTACCGGTAGACACAGAGGACTTTAACAAAAGGGATCTGGATGGTGTGACAGACCAAGACGTCCTTGGTTCAAGTTCTGTACAAACCAATTTGGGACATTGCTTAAAAAACAATTGTTTAATGAAGACCAAAAAATGGTAAGACATAGATAAAAATCCTCTACTTACTATTTGACAAATGTGTGTGTTTGTGTAAGTACTTTCTCTGTTGTATTTTCATAGGCTTTTGCAAAATTTGTAGGCCCCAATTTTTCTTGTAGGGCTCTAGGCACAGTGCCTAGCTACATGCCTAACTGATTTATCTATCCCTGCAGTTAGATGCCAAGTTAATGCTGCAAAAACACCGTATCTGAAGCAACAGAGACCACGTCCTTGAGCGGACTTCCAGGGTTCTCATTAAATACTTTAAGCTTTGAGCAAAAGAATTAGAGACACCCGGACAGACGGGAGGAGAGAATAAAACAAACCTCTTTGACGAGTCCTTAGTCTCCTTCTCAGGGGGAGACGGAGGCTTCGCTGACTCAAAGTGCTCCACTGCGATGTGGAATGGGGCAGCTATGGCTGTGTGGTTGGTGATGCGCACAAGACGGCTTGTGGTGGAGCCTAACTCCACATCCTTGCCAAAGTCAAGCAAGAGATCGTCTTCGCTGTATTAAAGAAGAAGATTTTTTTATTTATTTATTTATTTTGTTTTGAAAAGTAAGCCAACCATTTACACTACGAGAAAGCTCCATTAAAGAATTTCTGAGTTTGGCCATCAAAACTCGGAAACTATACATCCTTTTGAGCGAGTGAGTGTGTTTACATTGTCATTACTTGGGTCATTAAACTTAATAGATGAGCAGTTAATCTGCCTGGGGCAGTCAGCAGCACTACTGGCTTGTTCATGATCCAACTAAAACATTAGGTTCCACTGTTTGGAAAAGGAATTGCATGGAGATAACAGGTGTGAGTTGGTCAAGACGAAAAGGATGTATTATTCTGGCCTCTTTCTTTAAAAAAAACTTCACTGGTTTTGATTGGTCAAGTAATTTTGGTAAACAGCTGTTGTTTATGTCAAACAACTTGGTAATTTATTATTGAGAGGATTATTAGATATGTGTGTGCAAATTTTTTTTTTAAAGACACTTCAAAGAAATTTAGCATATTTTTGACCGCATGAGGGCGCTTTTATCAGGGATCACAATATTACAGTTTCATCTTTTTTTAATTGCCTGTACGTAGTTTTCTTGCATCAATGACGAAATACATCAACAGCAATGCAAAACCCCAGTTTGTTTACTTGTTTTGCATCACATGAAATCAGTTCAAATACGCCCTCACGCGGTCAAAAATACGGCGAATTTGTCGCTACCTTCATTTTGCTCCAACATGAAATCTTCGGGCGAAATTTGGGGTTGGTATTAAAATGGCCTGCTGAACATGCGTCCATGCAGTTGTGTAAGAAAATGTGATTCACATTTTGAGGGGTCAAACAATCCTAGTAAGGGTTTATGGGAACACCATGTACACTCAAAAGCGAATTCCCTATGGGCCTTTTCCAAACCTTGGGCTTGGGCTGCAGCTCTGGCTTGGGATCCATCATCAACTTTGGAGCAGTGTACATTTTAACATTGAACGAAGCCTGAAAGCCAGAGCCGGAGCCTGGGCTCAAGCCCAAGTTTGGAAAAGGCCCCTATGAGCTGTGGTGGCTCTAAAAAGAACTGGGCCCGATTTCATAAAGCTGTTTAGCAGGAGTTACTGCTTAGAAAATTTATTTGCTAAGCAGAAAATTAGTGGGGCACCAGTCACTAAAACATAAACTTGATGACATTTCGGTCGGTAAACCTATTTCTGCTAAGCAAGATTTTTCTGAGCTTCAAAATTGTTGTTGCTTTAAGGGCTTTTGGAAATTAGGCCCTGGTGGCGATCTAATGTCAAAACAAGTTTGCACTGAGAGGGTTAACAGGTTGTGTTGTACAAGTACAGGGGTCAAGGTTCAGGGGTCAATACCTCAGTTTGTCTGTCCCAGAGTGGGGGGTTAGATACGTCACAGTCAGGCCTCGGACGTCGGTGATCACAGCCAAGACAAGCGGTACGCCCATCCCTTGGATGTAGCAGGGGATCTTAACATCATCAAGGACTCCCTGTTATAGCGGAATATTTGGAGGAAAACACAAAATCAAAAGTGATAATAATATCAACCTCGTTCCCAGGGGTGAACGATCTCGCCGCAGCATTTTTTCCCAGCATGACTTGCTCGCTCATAACCCCTGGAATTGGTTTATTAAATGTGCCAGAATCTGGCCCCTTTTTTATAAGGCCTGCGCCCGATCAAGTACGGTAACCCGCAAAAGAAGCATCAAGTCAAAGAGCAACTGCACTGTCCCCTCTCATTCTTCTTTGATCCCTGCCTATTTTTGCTTAGCAGGTGTTAAGCATATTTTATGCTCAAGCAGTTTTATGAAATTGGGCCCAGATTTGAAAGAGTTCCAACAATTGTCTTTACAGAGGACGTGACTTACCTGAATGTGGCCAACAAATGTGACGGCTACTTTCAAGTTCTCTCGAGGTCCAAGTCTGCCTTCGCAAGGGTCGAAGGTCACTTTACAATTTCCGGCTTGTGAACCCAGTGGCTGAAAAAAAAAAAAAAAAAATTGTTAAAGTAAAATTTTGAATGACACTCGGACAAATTGCCTTAATACACCATTTCATTTCAATTCAATACACTCCGATGATTCAGCCACAAGAACTTGAGTCCAATGCGCTAAACCGCTCGGCTACGACCGCCACAAATGAATAAACACATACATGAATGATCGTTGAAGCTCTTACCTTTTGCCAGCAAAAGTCTGCGGAGAGCTTCGTCTGGTTGACTATGGTCACCTCTGTGGTTACTGGCACACCGACGTAAACCTCTTCCATCGTCAAGTGCGAGGAGAGAAGACACGCTAGAGGGTGCTGGACATCGGCTCGAACCCCCACAAAACTGACATTAAAGTAAAGAATTTAGAGTACGAGATAGAGAGATAGTGGTGCGAATCCGAATGGCATTTTTTTAAAAACATTGGGTTCTATTTTGCAACCCTATTGGTTTCTATCTGCAACCCTATACCCAGCAGTAGTGACCTGTATTAAATAATGTGTAATGCCAGGCATTTTAAGCTGCCAATTACTACCATTTAAAACAAAACCGAGCAAGTACAAATTCCAGAAACAAAGACTGCAGTCAAGGTAAACACAAGTTCAAAGCTGACTTTCCAAACTTTACTTTCATTCACAAAGGTCATTTTAAGGTCACGCAGTATGTTGTAACCAACACAAACCCGTTACAAATAGTGGTAATTTTATTGGCCCTGAAACTAAAACACATAATAGTCTGCAAAATATGCAGATTTAATCTGCCCCCAGAACACTACTAAGGTCAAGCACAATCTAAGAGTTATGCTTACCTGTCGTTTCCATCCAAAATATTACACTCAAACACGCTCTGTATCCTGCGGCATCGTACCGGCTGGAAGTTGACCTTAATAACCTTTGACCCAAGGGGAGGCAGGTCACCACTAGAGGGCGTCAGTGTGAACTCAGAGACTATCTATGTATAAAAAAAAATTAAAAAGTGAACAAAACATTTCGATTAATGTTTTGTTTTTCTTTTGACAGCGAAAATATTGAATGCAAAAAGCTGGTTTCCTATATGGAACAAAACCCGGCTGAATGGTTTTTAGCCACAGACTTCCGTTTTGTGTAAATGCTGTTTTTGGAGACATAGCACTTTTGCTGTGACATAATAAATACGATCTCTTTCGAGGAGTTTTCGAGATCAATGTTTTTTAAAGGTCGTGGGCCATGACTACCTTGTCTATTTAAAAAACTGCTCCCTGGGAACGCCCACAAGAACGAGCCTGTGGCTCATGATGTATATTGTTACTGGTGGAATGAGAAATGTTATAAATTTCTTGTGCTACCACAAAAGCATGTCCCTGTACGGTAGCCAAGAACTTCAGACGTTTTGTTTTACGTTCTTTGTTCAACCAGTGACGTCCCATCATGAGCAAGGCAGGTTTGTTGGTGTTCCCGGAAAAGCATTATTTTAAAATGAACTAAATTTTTGGAAAAATAAAAAAAAGGAGAGCAACAGGTTAATATTTTCAGCTGATAAATTATTTATTAATTACAAACTTGTACATGGCATACAGACAAGGTAGTACGGCACACATCCTTTCAGTAACAATTCTCTCAATTGCGAAAGTGTAAACTTTATCTGTGGGATTTATTGAAAAACTTACCTCTCCAGACTGGGGGTGTTTTAGAATAAATTCCTTGCTCTCCCTCACACTCCAAGACGCCGCCACTTGAGACGTATTCCTGATGTGCATCTCTTGCATGACTCTTTCTCCAAATCGCACCAGACCAAAGTCGATCGCCGGGGTATCGACGACGACCCTGGGTCCCTTGATGTCGGCGATGACCCGCAGGGGCACCGTCTGCTCCTGGTGCTCGATGCGACACAGGAGGGTGTGGTCGATGCGGTCGGGGCGGGCCCCGGAGATCGCCAACTCCAGATCAATCACGGATTCGGGCGGGATGGTGCCCTGGGGGGTCTCCACCTCGATGATATGCCCCTCGCTGTGATTGGTCCAGGCGAAGCGGGCGGGGAACTTGCTGTGGTTACTCATCTGTGATGTGTAGGACAAAGCGATTGTCTTTTGAGAGACCTTTAAGATCCTGTTCTCTTGGTAATACTTTACGTACACACATACTCACAGGTTTCACACACAGACATTTTTAGCTGCTTATGGCTCTGAGGAACCAACCCTTTCCTTATACCATAGGCAATATTAGTCTAACGCACTTTGATCTGGAATGCCATAAGATATGATATGGGTGGAATGGGGGTTGGGGTTGGATATGAACTGAAGTGAACTCAAAACTAGTGGGTTCGGATTGGAAGGGGGGTGGTACAGAATGAAGTGAACTTAAAACTTATGCATTCAGATTGGAAGGGGGGTGGACACAGACTGAAGTGAACTTAAAGCTTATGGATTCAGATTGGAAGGGTGGGGGGTGGACTTGGAAAGAAGTGAATTCAAAACCAATTGATTCCAATTCGAAAGGGGGTGGACACAGAACTTGAAACCAGCGGATTTGGATCAGAAGGGGGGGGGCAGATACGAAACAAAATTGAACTTAAAACTTGTGGATTCAGATCGAAAGGGTGGGGGCGGGGCCTTGGACATGGAATGAAGTGAACTTGACACCAGTGGATTCGAATTGGAAGGGGGGTGGACATGGTGTGTCAGTGCAAAATGTTGTATCTTAATTTTTCAAAATTCTTGTATCTTGCACGAAAATGTTCCTTGTAAAAATGTCATTATCTCTGCATGTGCTTTCTTTGTGTCTACATCAAAGTCGCGCGTAACCTATGAGCTTTTATAGGACATAAAACGTTTTTTGCACTGGCACGACGAATGACCTTTTTTGCGAAATATATGCTTACTTGAAATGGCTTCCGAATAGTCGTGGAGACCAGAAGTTGACCTGGCACGAAGATAGCGTACGGGTGGACCAGGACTTTGTACTCCTCGCACTCTCCCTTGAGCTCCACCTCCAGTCCCACTACGTCAGAGACTTGCACGGCCCCGCTGCGTCTTGCCGACCGCTCGTTCGGTGTAATCTCCTCCCTGGGATCGTCTCCTTGCGAGGAGGCTGCGGAGAGCTGGCGCCCCTTGGGGACCTCCTTCAGGACGAGGTGGAGGACGCTGTGGTACGCGCCGATCTACAAAGAAAGGGAGGAGACAAACTTGAGTGACGGAAAAGTGCTGAAGGAATCAAATCCGGGGGAGGGAGAGACAGAACAGGCTACTCGGATGGCATTCGAACCCACAACCCCCAGCAATCTAGAGTAGTAGTTTGGCCGGGCAAGATGGAAGAGAACAAAAGAAGTCTCACAAAAGGCATGATATTTGGCCCTTGGGAAAAAAGTAGGAACATTTTTATCGAGTACAAGGGCTGAGCTACATGAACACATAGAGTAGGCTTTAATAGACTTTTCAGGCTATTTCATCACATTTTGTCTGATTTTTTTTTCCCAAGGGCAAAAAAACCCCGGAAATCAGACTAAAGTAGGAAGAGTATCACGCCTGGGCCCAATTTCATAGAGCTGCTTAAGCACAAAAAGTAGCCAAGCACAACAAAATTATGCTTACCAGAATGAGGTTACCGGCCAAACTACCATGTCACATGCACAACTTGTGACTGGTATCCTGCTCATTTCTGCTTAGCAGAAAATTGTTTAGCAATATTTTCTGCTCTATGAAATTGTCAAAAGAAGCAGACTGACATACCTTCAGTGGTGCGTAAGCCACCGTTGCCCGACAGACTCCTTGTGGGGCGAGGACACCCTTGTCTGGGTTGATGCAGAAGGTGTTCGTCTCATCCTTCAGGCGTTGGATGATCCCTCCTCCGAGGATCTCCCCGTTCTCTTCTTCCCTCTGAGGTCCTGGGCACTCCAAGTGGGGTCTCAACATCTCCCAGTGGAAGGGAAGCTCCACATTCCTGACCAAGAGAAGAAAAAAAAACCAAACATCAGGTCTGGAATAACATGGAGGTCATGGAGGAGCCATGGCCTCTGTTGCCCCTGGTCTTGGCCTTGGTGCCCCTTCAAAAGCTTCCCATAGACTTTGAGATTTTCCAATGAAAGTGCCCTTTTCAAAATGAAAATGGGCCTGTCCTCTCAAAGATGAAATTCCAGGCCTAAAACATGACTGCTTCTTGGAGGGGAAAAAAACCACACTCATCTACAGTGAATGATTTTCCTTGTATAACTAAAACGCTACCGGTACTAAAAGTGTATCAGTTGCTGCTCAAAAACCGTTCTATTTTCCCTCGGTTTCCCCTCTGGAAAATAGAACACTCTTGGGATCACCTCGGGAGTCACAATTCTAACCATAGCACTCAAAGCAGTCAATAATTGTAAACTACACAAACATTATATCTCATTATAACTTCTTTCTGTTGTACCAGTCGTACACACACAAACCCGATGGCACGTTTTTGTGCGAGCCACTTTCTTACGGATTCAATAACTGAAAGTTTCTCATTTGTTCCCCCCACCCATTTTTTTGTTTTAAGTTGAGACTTACGTGGTGTTTTTGATCGTCAGCTGTTTGGTAGTAAAGGTCATGGGATTGATGGGGTCAAAGCGGACCTGGTGTTGGGCAGTGGCGTCAGACATCTCCCCTGGGCTTGAATGGCTCTCTCCCCCCTCGCTCACCTCCTGCAGCTCCACCCCTGCCGTCTGACCCTCTCCTTTAGTATAAACAAGACTGGGGTGAGTTCATAGAGTCGGAACACTATTGGTATCACTTTGTAAATTTATGTAAATTTATGTAAATTTATACGATTTAAACATCTTAAATGTACATGTTTGTTTGAAAAACCTCTGAAACTGCTTGACTTTTTTCCTCTGTAAGGGTTTAAGCCCGGTTCATACATCCTGTGAATGCTTCGTGCGAAGCGAATTTGACGTCACAGTTCTGTATTTGCAGCGAATGTTTCCCAAGAGTTGAGCAAAGCCAAACTCTTGTGAATCTCTGTGCGAATTTGTGACGTCATAGTCGCATCGCATTCACAGGAAGTATGAGTCAGGCTTTAGTGAGCCAATACTAACACTACTCAGCTCAGGCTGGCTAGTCGTGGCCGAGCGGTTAAGAGCACCAGACTCAAGCTCTGGTGTTTCTGATCAGCAGAGTGTGGGTTCGAGTTCAGGTCATGACACTTGTATACTTGAGCAAGATACTTTACCATAATTGCTTCGTCCTTCGGGTGGGACATTAAGCCGTAGGTCTCGTGTACTAGGATTGGTGGTGCACGTAAAAGAACCCAGAACACTTATCGTGGAAGAGTAGGGGTTAACCCCCGGTGTTTCTGGTTTACATAGCAAGCAACCTTGTTTATAGGTTTCCTCAGGCTTGCGAGCTACAGTGGTGAGGCATCCATGGTTTCATTGCCAGAAATATATAATAATAATAATAATAAAGTGGTGAAGGGGACATTTCAAGCTCCAACCACCTACCTTTGATGGTGAAGTGCTTGACGGTGCAGTTGTCACATACCATCGTGATGTCGCGGCTGAAATGCTTGACTGACGTCGGTGTGAATGTCACCTGTATCGGAATGGTATGACCCGCTAATAGCTCCAATACTGCTGGTTGGATTTGGAATGGCGCGAGGTCCACCTTGGAGCTGTTGGTTGCAGACTGGAAACAGAGAAAAACTCCATTATAACAAAAGCCTTTTTTTTGCATACTTTGTCTTGAAGTTTATTATCCATTGATAAACACCTGGGACAGTTTATCCATTTTGATTGGTCGAGAGGAGATCACGTGGACATATTTTAACGTGCGATATAAACATGGTTACAGTCTGTTTAAACATGACCTGACGACATCAAGTCAAAGAGGGCGCTATTGGATGATTGCACGTAGCACGCAAATTTTATGGCCCAATTTAAGTTGGATGGTTCGCACATTTGGCTCGCACAAGTTCGAAACTTAAGCGCGCAAGCTCTGAAAATTGCGCAATTAGAGCTATTTAACACTCAACATGGATAGGAGTTCATCGCAGATTCGAGGCGAGCCGAGGCTAAACTGTCAGATTTCTTCTCAACTTTTAAAGGTTTTATGGATGTTTTCAACGGAAAGGTACTTATGAATGGGAATAAAAGAGTGGGTGACTCTGGTGACTCAGTCTTAAACAGCCGTTTAAAACCTTGCGGGGCCGTGGCCGTGCAATAAATGAACCTCGCCTTCGACTCAGTCCTTTATTGCATGGACACGACCCTGCCGGTTTTAAACAGACATTTCAGACCTCGTCACCAACTCTTTTTCATCCTAAGTCTCTGTGTCCTTGCTCTATGTTCAAACACCGTTAACTTCCTGAGACAAGAGGCTAACCTCACCTTGAAATTTGTTGTGGGCCAACTCTCCCTAGGCATAAGGCAAAAGCGACCACTGCCTCCTTCGTTCTTGATCAGGAACTGAACAGTCTGACGCCCACCGATCAGACAGTGACCACAGTCAATGTCTTTGGATACTGAAAGTATAAAATAAATAAAGCGTCATAAAATATGTTTAGGTTACTTTTTAGGCAACTTTTGCACACATCTCAAGACTATTACACCTCTGTTACACGGAGCCATTTTTTTTTTTCGCCGGTATCTATTTAATCAAGGCTGAGAAGAGTGTGAAGCCTGGTTCCAGTTTGCACAATGAGAGCATAGTATTCAGGATTGCTAAAGTACACAGGGAACAAGACCAAACAACATGGTAGCAACATGGATAAATTTCAATTATGTTACGTTATGTTATTCAGTAATGAAAATGATAATGATAATGATGAACACTTATAAAGCACCGGTATCCGCCCCAGATGGGCGTCATTGTGTTTACGACAGTTATGCAGGGTTATGAATATTATGAGACCCATATTTACGTAGCACCTTGTAAAGTTTTTAAAAGGTGCTGCGGCGCTATCTGCTGCCAACTACGCCAGAAAACGCTGAGTAAATTGGGTTCTTTAAAATGCATTACACAATACACTGGGCCAACGGTTTTACGACCCATCCGAAAGGATGAAAGCAACTAATGGTTAAGTGTCTTGCTTAAGGACACAATTGTCAAGACCGGGACTCGAAACCCACACTCTGCTGATCAGAAACACCAGAGCTTGAGTCCGGTGCGCTAGACCGCTCGGCCACGACACGCCACAGTGGATCTGTGCGTCCCTACACTGTAGCTGTTGTTGCAGTCAGGGCTACACTGTAGCTGTTGTTGCAGTCAGGGCTGCCAAAAAGGCGCCGAGTTTGTTTCGTCAGTGAGAAAGACGAGGAGAAATGAAATGTTTTTCTCACGGGAAAGAACGGGTGGAGGGCGCCTTCCCTGAAGCTTGACGACAAGCGCCTGGCTGGACTGGGTCTGGATTGTGATCACGTCGTTGAAGTCCATCAGGGAGTCTGGCATGAAGCGTATGTTGTACTGGCAGCTCATCCCTGGGGCAACGATTCCCTGCTCCCCCGGAAACTTCCCTGTAAGAGACGGCGGGAAACAAAATTGACAACAGGAAACATGAAAAACTTTTCTCAAAGTATAACAATTTCAATTGATTAGCATCATTAGTATAACAACTATAGTTAGACACTTGAAAATCGCAAAAACCGATTTGGCAAAATTTGTAAAGGTATGCACATTCAAGTCAAAACCAGGGTCCAATTTCATAGAGCTGCTTAACGGCCGATTTTGTGCTAGCTGCGCGAGTTTCCATTTCATGGCGCTGCTAACCGTAAGCACAAGGAAAAGGCATGCTAACCTTCCGGTGCTTACTGTATGAAAATGAATGATGTAACAATGCAAATCCATGGTGTATGCGCAAGCTTGCCACCTAATTTTCTTGCCAACCTGTGCAATATGCTTACGCTTAAGCAAATTTTGTTGCTAAAGTTAGCACCAAAATTTGCTAACCGTTAACCAGCGCTATGAAATTGGCCCCAGGCACTTCCTGACGAAACTCAAAACTTGGTTTCTTCGCTCAAGAGAACAAGCACTTTCAACTACCTTCTAATTAGGGCCTATAAGGTAAGTTTTCACAACATAAAGAAGACATCACATCCCTGCCTTTCACCTCTGTGGACCCCGGTTCGGTTCCCGGACTGGATTCTTGCATGTGGATTGGGTTTTCAGTCCCTACCTGACTGCTTGCATGTGGATTGAGTTTTGCCCCTCTTTGGGGTTTTCCTCCCAAGTCTAAAACTGAAATTCTTCTTTAAAGGTATCGTACACGTTTGGTAATGACTCAAAACAAATATTAGCATAAAAACTTACTTGGTAACAAGCAACGGAGAGCTGTTGATAGTATAAAACATTGTAGGAAACGACTCCCTTTGAAGTAACATAGTTTTTGAGAGGTAAGAGGTAATTTCTCACTAAAATAATAAAAACTTCTTGCAAGAAGTTTTTATTCCTATCTGAAAGCACACAAATTTGTACAACAAGGGTGTTTTTCTTTCATCATTTTCTTGCAACTTCAATGACCAATTGAGCTCAAATTTTCACAGGCTTGTTATTTTATGCATATGTTGGGATACACCAAGTGAGAACACTGGTCTTTGACAATTTCCAAACGTGTTCAGTGCCTTTAAAAGGTTGGTGTGATGTTTCCATTAGGATGCTTTGCGGACTCAACAATTCAGATTCAGATTCAGAGGTTTGGAGAACCCTAGGTTCAACCTACCCAGTCCGACGGAGAAGAACTGGGACTTCGGGGGGATGATTCGAAGCGGTCGACTGGCAGTGGAAATATTCTTCAACTCTAGTGGGAGCTCGTACACTCGTCCCACCTGGTACTCGGTAAAGACTACCGTGGACGGTTTGGCTAGGACAACAACAGACGGTTCTGTTTTACTGTAGAAAAAAAGAACAAAAATTGTTTGTCATTATATACAAGCATATGAGTGCAGCTCTTTTAAAAAAAACATTGCAATGTATTGCATTGTAACTTTGCACAGTTGCGTCACAAGAACCGCTGGCAAGTTAGCGTGACTTTTGCTTTGCTTACGCTTAGCAGTTTTAATGAATTAGAAACTGTGCTATAAGGGCATCTCTCTAAGCAGAAAAAGTCCACTTACAGGGCCCAATTTCATAAAGCCTGTCAGCAAAACAACTTGCGAAGCACAGAAAAATTTGCTCAGCAGAAACAGGTCACCAGCCAAAATTCTGTACAGTTTACGCTGCTGCGACTGGTCCCCACTCATTTTGCTGCTTACCAGAGAAATTCGCTTTGCAGTATTTTCTGCTTGACAGCTTTATAAAATTGTGCCCCGCCAGGCTTTATGAGATTGGTCCATAAAGTCGTCACCCACGATAAATTTTGGTTGTGTCATTTTTCCATTCCTGGCAGATTCCAAATTTCCATCACTGACTAAGGCCATGACTGAAATTGCGGCTGCGGCTTTATCATCACCTGAACATGCATTGAAGCATATAATTCCCATAGCAACACCCTTAGCAACAGCCATAGCCGTAGCCAACGACGCCAATTCCGACACGGACTAACAAACATCTGAGAAACGACAAAACCTTCCAAGTCCATTTTCTTGAAACACATTTTATGCAAACCAATCGCTTACGCATTCTACTTGTCTTACTTTACGTGCCTGACCACAGGACTATATAGAGAAGCTTACTTACGCTGTATCTATGACTGTCGACTTGGCACCGCCCAGCTTGTGTGTCACGGTGTTGGGCTTCGTCAGTGTCTTGCCTCCGCTGAGGGTGGAGGGGGCCCGGTGCCGAGGATTACGCTTGAAGTCCGATTTACTGTGCACCATGGCCAGATCAGTGCGGTTGCGTTCTCTGGTTTGCGGAGAGGTGGTGCCCTGCCATGGTTTGGTTGTACCCGTCATCAAGGCCTATACCGGGGACAGATTGGGAATTTGGGGTTTAAAGATCACCATCGTTCATAACTTGTGGTGTAATGAAGTCTGTATCTTTGGTCAATCAACCGTTACCCCTCCTATTCTTGGTGACATCTTTTTTCATCAAGTTGACTGACCACTCAAAACCATTCAACTTCATGGGTTTTGTATGGTGGCACAACTGTGCACACTAGAACTATACTGGGTTCATACTCGGTACCTTATGGAGAACGAGCACAAAACAATATGGAAATTCTAAAGACAGGGGTGGCTCCACAAGAAATGTTTTGTACAAGGTCTATGGGAGGATGTTAAGTACAGAGAAAAGAAAAATAGAAGTCTCCACAGGGATGCGTATTTGCGAATGTGTGTGTACATGTGTACATTCGAACTAGGATTCGAACTGCCTCTAGCCACCGGACTAGCTCGGTGGTCTAGTGGTAAGACATCTGCTCTAGCAATGCAAAGGTCATGGGTTCGAATCCCACCCGAGTGATTTGCCTGTGGATTTTGTTCACAGAACTTGGGAAAGTACTGAGTTTACAGTGTTTAATACACAACGGTGTAAGGGTAAAACAAATTATATTCATAACCTTGTTAGATGATATTAAATGGTCAGACAGTAGGAGGGTTAAATGTATACTGTGTGTACTGTATGGATGCATACAACATGATATCATATCAGCAGGCTGGCATCATTCATAACATTAGCGAATGATATTAAATGGTCAGACAGAGAAGGAGTGTTGACTGTGTACTGGGTGTGGATGCGTTCACCACATGATATCACACTGCTGGCTGGCATAGGGCATATATCCTTCAAAACCACAGTGGATGATTTTGAATGGTCAGACAGTAGGAGGGTTTTCTGTGTATTGTGTGTAATTCACTACATTGATATCCCGCGAACTGACATAGATTATTTATCATTAAGAACTAGTGTTTTAATTCTCCAATCAAGACCCCTATTTTACCACTTCTGCTTGGCTTCCTGGCGTCACTTGACCACCTCCTTCTTGGATATGAAACTCCTCCTCCGTGTAGTGGACGCGAACATTGGATGCGTCTGTCGCTTCTGCGTATCTGGGCTTTCTGCTTGCTGATGATGAACATAAAAAATACATTTATGCATAAATGTCGATTGATTTTAGTAGATTTCGCTTGAAATCCGAGCACTATTTCTGTTGAGCACAAACAATAGCTTAGCACAGTTAAAATGCTGCTTAGCAGAAAACCAGCCAAAAAATACAAAAATTATTGTTTGTGTGACTGGTTCCCTGCTAATTTCTGCTCAACAGATTTTTTTTTAGCTTTACAGCTTTAACAGCTTTATGATATATATGACCCCCTAACCTCTAGCATTTTGAAAAAAAATTGAGTTGCTGTTTTTCAACTAGTGCAAGCAAATTAGGTCTCTGATGTTTATTGTGTGTAAATGATCTATGGGGCACACTTGGTAAAATTTGCATAGTACAGCTACCATTCAAATCACAGTGGATAATATTGAATGGTCAGACAGTAGGAGGGTTGAATATATACTGTGTAGAAGCATTTACCACATGATATCAAAACACAGGCTGGCATAGTGCAGCTACCATTCAAAACCAAAGTGGATGATATTGAATGCTCAGACAGTAGGAGGGTTGAATATATACTGTGTAGAAGCATTCACCACATGATATCATATCGCAAGCTGGCACAGTGCATCTATCATTCAAAACCACAATGGATAATATTGAATGGTCATACAGTAGGAGGGTTGACTATATATTGTGTAGAAGCATTCACCACATGATATCAAAACACAGGCTGGCATAGTGCAGCTATCATTCAAACACACGATATTGAATGGTCAGACAGTAGGAGGGTTAAAAGTTGTAGTTTACCTTTCGGTGCATGGGCAAGGGCTGGCTCAGCCGTAGAGTAGTCCTCAGGAACTATCAGGCCATGTTTGCGGAGCAAATCACTGTCGAGATGGTTTTCAAGGTTGGTATCCACTGGAAGGACAAACATTCAGAATCACTTATTTACAACTCAATTATTGGTCACCAGGGCCCAATTTCATAAAGCTGTTTAGCAGAAAATTCTGCTCAGCAAATTTCTTTGCTAAGCAAGAAATGAGTGGGGTACCAGTCACAGCAATGGTAACTGTATGGTAGTTTGGCTGGTAACCTTAGCTTGGTAAACATAATTTTGTTGTGCTTAGCAAATTTTTGTGCTTAAGCAGCTCTATGAAATTGGGCCCAGGTCTACTCATAGTTCAGATTAGAATCGGTAGAAATAGTTAAACAGTTTAACCGGATGTCAAATGTTCCGTTTAACTGTTTAGGAAAATAAATGTGGGTGCACAACCCTAGTTTAGGATCTTCAAATACTATCTTTTTGACTTTGACTGTATTTCAGAATGGAGGATTGGCTCTGGTATGAACTTTATAATTAGTGAGCTTCCGTATTAAATTTAATAAATTTTCTGAAGATTATCAATGCTATATATGCTTCAACTTTAACAAAACTGTGGCTCAGAGGAAATTCAGTCTGGCGCCTTGTTTATCATGTGAGATATAACAGTCATGATTGCTCTGACAAGACAAAGAACATGACAAAAAAACATGGTGGTGATCTCACCTGGGGGCAGTCCTAGATCGTGATAGATTTCACATCCCTCGGCAGCCTTGTTCAGCTCTCGTTCATCGGCGGCCATGGAGCGCGCTCGAGCCTGCATGATGTGTCTCTCCAACATTAAGGCCTCTGCCATTCGCCTCTCTCGTTCAGCTTGGATCTAAAAAATTATGAAGACAAATTGATTAACTCTCGGAAAGATTGCTATGAAGCATAATTAAATTGTTGCATCCCTGAGTGCAGCTATTTTACGATTCTGAATGGGGAAAAGATCAAAATGTAACTGTCAAAAGTATCAGTAGCTTATTGTGAGTAAGCATTTGTCCCATAACTTTGTGACCCGACAGTGTCAAGGCCGAGCGGTCTAGTTCACCGAACCCAAGCTCTGGTGTTGTCAGCAGCAGAGTGTGGGTCCTTGAGCAAGGCACTTAACCATAAATGCTTCGTAAAAAGTTGGGAAGGTAGTGCATTCTGCTCGACCAGCCAGGCTCCTAGTTGATGATACCCATGCCTACATCTTTACGGACTTTAACCCTGTTTCAGCCCTAGGGGTAGGTGGCAGCGTGCCCTTGGTGACAGTTGATTTGGGTCAACAGCCCAAATCAGTTAAGGGTAGCCCTCACCCTGAAGTGGCCGTCCGGCCTTGTGAGTAAGGCGATATCTCATTAAAAAAAAAATTAAAAATTAAGTCAAGATATAACGCCAAGGAGCAATTATAGTTAAGTGTCTTGCTCAAAGACACAAGTGCCAGGGACAAAGATTCGAACCCACATTGTGATGACTTCGCCACCAGGGCCCAATTTCATAGAGTTGCTTTAAAAGCACAAAGGTAGCCAAGCACATCAAAATTATGCTTACCAGAATATGGTTACCAGCCAAAATACCATGTCACATGTACAATCTGTGACTGGTTTCCTGCCTTTTTTTTTTTGCCTAAGCAGAAAATCTTTAAGCAATATTTTCTGCTTTTAAGCAGCTCGATGAAACTGGGCTTAGAACTTGAATTTGGTGCACTAGACTGATCTGCCATGACAGGCTCCAATTACACCACAACACAGCATGCTTCGTACAATGTCAAAACTTACCTTCCTCAAATCTTCCACGTATTTTTCATGGTAAGTGTCGTCTCCACTTCTTGACTTATTCAGATTCCTTACTGTCTCCTGCTCGACAAAGTCCCTGGTGAAGAGGTCCCGGAATGTCCGAGCCAACACGTGGGTAACATCCTGCGATCGCCCTGACGAGGGCCTCTGCAGGTACATAGGGGGCTCATCGTAGGGCAGACGTCCAAGCTTTGTTGACATGATGAGAACAACTGAACGTCTAAACAGATAAGTGCATTCAAAATAGTAGTCGAAGTAACTGTGATACCGTAGTTCTACTGTCGTGACAATTATCGCAGCTTTTACTAAGTTTACGTTGAAGGTGCTACAGACTGTATCAGGTTGGTGTTTTCACTAAACATTCTGGTTTGGGCTGGAAACTAATGGAGCTATCTACTGATCAATTTCCCTGTTTAGTTTGTATAAAATAAGAGCTTAACATTTTAAACTTGAATCCCAACCATTTACTTGCAAACAGTTTGTGATGACCCTAATAACAATAATAATAATAATATGCAGTTCTTATATAGGCTTCATCACACCAGAGGGCATCTCAACTAAAGTGCTCATTATTTTGTCAACAAGTTATTCTCTTAATACTGAGTTCTTTAAAGTACGTGCATTTACACAACACACGGCACATGACCAACAGCTTTACATCCCATCTGAAGAATGAAGCAATAATAAATAATCTCAGTGAGTGAGTCAGTTGATGCCCATTCTCAGTTTACAGACTGACAAAAGTCTAACTAAACAGTAACAGACTAACAGTAAAACAGTATTAAACACTAAACTAAACAGTACACAAAGCATGCTAAGTAAGTTACAGTAGCACTAGGGCCTACCATGACTACACAAACAGTTATCTAAGTTAGGGCAGACAGGTTGTGCAAGTTGGCTCTGTGGTTCCTTTCTTCCCTGCCTTTTTAGTTTTGCCTCTGCCTGTGGTGTGGACCCCGGTTCGATTCCCGGACTAGCCCCACTTCTGTGGAAGTGGGGCTATTCCCTTCCCGGACATGCCAATCCAAAAGCATTGCATTCTGATGTGGATTGAGTCTTCAGTCCCTACACAGTGACATTCATGGACTTGACTGCGTGGGTTTTCCTTCTTACATTGTTTGTCTTGGGTTAGGGTTTTCCTCCCGTTCCCAGTCCCTCTAGGCTCTACCTGCACACGTCTAAATTAAAACTGAATGAAATGTCTCCATTCATGTTTATTTTTATTGTCTTCTTCTTTACCAAAAAAGTTGGTGTGATGATGCCGACTATACAATTAGGCATGTTAGGATTTAGAGTTACATGTACATATTTTCCAACACTGTAATTTTTATAACGTTACGTTACGAATTACACTGTCAGTCACTGGGATTTCTGTCTGGCCACCGAGCCTCGAGCGAGGGGCTCTCTCCCGTTTCGTTGCATGCGCTGGCGTTCCTCGATTTTT
This sequence comes from Plazaster borealis, assembly GCA_021014325.1. Lineage (NCBI taxonomy): Eukaryota > Metazoa > Echinodermata > Asteroidea > Forcipulatida > Labidiasteridae > Plazaster > Plazaster borealis. Next base: position 23,028 of record JAJGQC010000153.1, read on the forward strand.
AACTACAACACGCTGGTGAGCTATTCCAATTTATCGTTATATCTTACTTAAATATTTTCGTTAATTTCTACAAAAGGAACAAGACAAACTTAGCTTACCGAAAAATACAATAGACAGATATTGACGTCGATATTGAGCGATTAATGTTAGCAGTCGACTAATTTATTGACAGATCCGCCATCTTTGTTTTTGGTTGCCAAGTAGGCACGTTCAAAATGTTAAAAACAAGTTTTATTTAAATAATCCTCTAAATATAGTTTAAAGCTTTACAAAAAAATACAATAATAATAGGGTTATTTTTAATTTCAAAAATTATTGTAAAAGTGATTTTAAATTCTACTATTTTAAAATGATTATAATTTTGGCATAAACTGGTGTCGATTTCTTGAGACAGCTCGACACATGCAAAAAGTCGCCTGTCATTGAACTCGACCAGAAATATTGTCGCAGGCGAGTTGGCCTTATATGATGCGAAGCGACAGCTGCAGCCACCTGCAAAAGACTATTCATAGACTTATTCACCTGTGCAGCAAGCAGCCAACAAGTTTTCGGGCTCGGTCGGAAGCATAGGGAGTTAACTCTGTGGTCTGAGAGCTAATTAGTGCCTTTCATGCCCGAGGCCAATTACGCAGAAACATTGGATCGAGGTTTAAACTCCCTCAAAAAAACAAAAAACTAAAAACTAAATCTCCCGAAAACTAGTACAAACTGAATAAAATAAATCCTTTTACATTAAATCTCCCGAAAACTAGTACAAACTTTATAAAACAAATACATAACTAAACACAATATAAACCCTTGGTGGATAATGATTCACTAGGCCATTTGTATTATCACTTTTACAAGGTTCAAATTTTAGAATACAATACTAAGTTTTGTGGTTTTATAAGTAGCCTATACCTAACACTAACAGAGACACACTACCCTAGCTTATATATTATGGAGCAATTGCTTCATGCTTAGATTTTGTCCCGGGTTCGTGGACAAAGCGACTATTTCCTTCCTCCATGAACAAAGCTAACTTGATTTTTTTTTAAAGGAACATTACAGAATTGGTTTTTGCTAACAAAACAGTGTAAGCACCCTATATAATCCACCATATACATAAACTGACAAACCTGTAGAAGTTTGAGATCGATCGCCGACCATCTGGGTCACGAGAAAATAGTGAAAAACCGATTACACATTTGCATGTGTTATACAATGCATGAATAAAACGCTCATGAGCGATAAACTCCAATCGGAAATTAGTTTTATTTATTTCTCATCAAATATGGCATTTCAGACAGAAATATTTCTAGGGATGTTTTCTACTATCATCCTCATTAGACCGTGTAAGTTTTATGTAAATCTGTGATGTTAAAGAAAATTGTAATTACCAGTTCTGTAACGTTCCATTAAGTATTATTACTCATAAAGATGCAAACATTATGCATAGGTGCAATGCTGAATTAAGGGTTAACCAATCACAATGCATAATAGGTACTGACTGACCCCCCATCGCTCATGATTGTTTTGAAAAAAACACAATAAATTCAAATATTTAATTTCAGGCCAAATCAGCCAAAAATCGGACCTATCATCTATCGTCCAACTTAATGAGAAACAATTGCTTCTCCAAAAGATTCTTTGTCTTGAGTTTGTACTATTTAATTTGTATTTTTGTTAAACCATTTTTGCTGTTTCTCTTCAACTTAAATTGGTTTGCGTGTGTACGCTATCAGAGCTTTATACGCGACTACTGTACGGCTGTGACGCGATCAGAGCTGGACGCGATTGGGACGCGATCAGAGCCGTATATTGAGAGAGTTGCGACAACTTGCGATTAGAAGCCATTTTGTCTCCAAAAAATGCATTGGCGAATACAGGGTGCCAGACTAGTCTGCCCATTGGGTTGTGCTGCATTTGAGAACAAAATGGCGTCCAGCAACCACGTGACCGGAGAAAGCTGGTCCCTCCATGTCGCAACTCTC
>JAJGQC010000154.1:0-19000 GCA_021014325.1 Plazaster borealis
GCTTATTATGTCAAAATATAAATTACCATCCACACAATGGCCTCCCAAGCACTTATTGTTAATTCAAACTCTAGAGGCTCTGGCTCATCACTTTTCCTGTAAATACTTTTGTTGGGTCTCCCGTTTGTCACACAGTTGTCTGGCATAGCATACAGTAGTTGTATGCATAGCACTAACAGTTTTATGTGAAACTGCTCATGCGTGAGCTGTGGACTCAAGAATAGTTTTTCCTCTTCGTTTTTGTATAGGGAATTTGATTTTGTTTTTATACCAGACCATAAATTGTACACAGTTTTTAAATGGTTTTTCTATGGTTCACTTCGTTTCATATGAAAGAGGTGGAAGTATCAAACGTCTTCTAAAAGAGGGCATAAAAAAATGACATAAAAATGAGTGGGGATCCTGTGTTAGTATTTGCATGGAGGTAGAATTATAGACTTGACTGGAGCAGGAACATGTACACAACTTTGGTCAAATTGAAAGAATTACCAAAGTGGTAATTCTTTCAATTCGTACAAACATCAAAAGCTCGTTTTATGAAATCAATAAACCAGGATGTGAAGATAGGGTAGACATCAACATAAAATAAATTCTAAATTGTTAACTTCCAATATGAAAAGTAGGCCTTTAAAAGATGGTTTGTCCAAATATTGAGCGGGTTGTCTTAAAAAGACGAACAAAAAAAGAACCCAAACCAAATGCCCCATTATGAAGTGGATTTGAAGTGAATTGTGACTTTGAAACCGGAAATTATCGCACTATATTCCAAATTAAATTTTCATGTCACTGATTTCAAAACTGTCGGATTGCCTTTCTCGGGGAAAACGCCATTTTATAGAAGATTTGAAATATAGAATATATAACAAAGTGTACTTACAATTGTTCAAATAATTTTGCATGTGAAATTCTGCTTTATTTTATGGATTTTAAGAATAATTCCGCAATTTCCCTCTCTTACCATTTCATCCACTGTCCAGGGCCCAATTTCATAGAGCTGCTTTTAAAGCACAAAAAGTAGCTAAAAACAACAACAATCAACAATCATCCAAATTACCATGTCACATGCACCATTTCTGACTGGTATCATTCTAATTTTTGCTAAGCACAAAACTTGTAATAAAAATGTTCTGCTTTTAAAGGCATCGTACACGTTTGGTAATGACTCTGATATTTAATGGCAATAAAAACTTACTTGGTAAGAAGTACAGCAGCTTTTGAAAGTATAATGCATTTTGAGAAACTTTTGTATTGTATTGTATTGTATTGTATTTATTGTCCAAACCAACAGCGGATGAACCGCCAATTACAGGAAAGGTTAAACCAAAAATAAGTCTTTAAATTTACAGATAATAACCAAGTACATAAATGTTACGAATTGAATTGTAAAGTATAAATTAATAAACAAATAAATATATATATAAATGAGTACATACATACATAAATGAAAAATAAATAAAGCAAAGAACAAACAAACAAAATAAATAAATAAATAAATAAATAAACAAATAACAAATAAATAAATTTAAAAAAAAATATATATATATATAAAAATAAAAAAACTACATACAAAATCATCTAAATATATATATATATATATAATTTACATGTAAATAAATAAATAATTAAGTAAGATTAATGACTTGATTAGATACTGGTAGTGGTACAGGCTAAAGCACGTGAAATCTGATTACGAAATGAACTGAGTGAAGGTGCCCCAAAAACATCACAAGTTCCATGGAACCCGTTGTAGGTGGATGAAATCCTGGAAATGAATCCACGCTTTGTCACCTCAACGCGATTCCATCGAACATGTAGGATGTGTTTGTTGGCTTGCCTTGTACGACGATTGGGAACATGCAAACTAAATGGGTTGAAGTCAGTGTTGTTATATCGATTGTGGAAAAATTTATAGATAAATAGACAGTCATTAATAATTCTTCTTTGTCTGAGGGCTGGAAGCCTGTACATTTCACATAAATCAAAATAATCCAAATTACAATTATAAGCACTGACATTAGTAAGCGTCCTGTGAACAAATTTAAGAAAACGGTATTGAACCCCTTCTAACCTATGTGCCTGATGAGTGGAAATTGAATTAAAAACAACAGTACAATTCTCTAAATTGGGTCTAATAAGTGAACAAAACAAGGTGAGTAAAACGTGTTCATCTTTCATTGAACGAAAATTCCGCCATACCAGACCACTCATACGGTTAGCTTTCTTTATGATGTAATTCACATGAGGGACAAAGGTGAGTTTACTATCAATAAAAACACCAAGATCTTTCTGAACATCAACCCTATTAAGAATAGTATCACCCAGGGTGTAGTCAAATTTGAACGGCTTCTTCTTAAGAGTCACAGTTAAAACACTACATTTATTGACATTTAGAGATAGTTGCCACATTTTAGACCAACTCAAAATCTTATCTAAGTCAGCCTGCAAAGAAAAAGTATCTGCATTTTTACAAATCTGTCGAAAAACTTTCAAATCGTCAGCATATAACAAACTGTTATTATCTAAACACCTAGGGAGGTCGTTGACAAATAAAGTGAATAGGAGAGGTCCGAGAATGGAACCCTGTGGAACGCCAGAGGGCACTGTTTTCCATTCAGATGAAAAGCCATTGATAATTACTCTATGTTTTCTACCAGTAAGATAGCTTTGCAATAAGATTAAGACATTCGGATGGATATTGTATGACTTAAGTTTATGTATCAGATAATTATGGTTAACTCGATCAAAGGCCTTAGAGAAATCGGTGTAAATAACATCGAACTGCTCTTTCTTATCAACAGCACGGTATGCCTCCCTTAATAATGATGTGAGGTTTGTGGAACAATCCCTACCAGAGACAAAGCCGTGCTGTTGCTCAGAAAGTGCAGGTCGTACATGAGACAAAATCTGATCAGAAAGAATTCTTTCAAAAACCTTTGCTATCTGAGGGATAAGAGAAATTGGTCTGTAATTAGAAACACTAAGTTTTTTACCAGATTTATGTATGGGAACAATATTTGCAGATTTCCAGCATGAAGGAAAGCATCCCTCCTTGGAGGCCTTTCTAAAAATATAAGTTAAGGGACCACAAAGAGCATTAGCACAGGACTTAAAAGTAAAACCTGAAACATTGTCTGATCCAGTCGCTTTAGAAGAATCAATATCATTTAACTTACGTAAGACCTCTGAGTCAGAAATGTAAATATCAGGCATGGAGTTTAGATTTAAATTCTCAAACTTAGGTAAAGTGGTACTTGTATCAGGGTCATTAGATGATGGCAGGTAAACAGACTGGAAAAAGTTCATAAAAAGAGAGGCTTTTCCAGCTGAGTCCGTAGCTTCGAGTCCAGAATCACTGCAGAGAACTGAAAGCAATGAATGTTGATGTGATTTAGCCTTAATGAAACTCCAAAAACGTTTTGGATTTTTGCTAATGTCACCAGTTATTGACTTCAAGTAGTTGGAGTACTTTCTCCTCACTTGCTTCTTGAATTCTTGCCTTGCTTGCTTTCTCCTCGAAGTACTGCGGTTATGGAAAAAGATATCACTTTTCATCCCCCAAAATTTGAATCTGAGAAGCGTTGCTGCAGTAACGCTTCTCAGAGTGTGTATTCCAATGCAGATTATTCTTCCTGCGTGGACATAACCGCTCCAGGTTTTCGGCAATATCTCAAAAACGCTACCACCTTTTGAAATGAAATTTTCACAGGTTAGTTTTATGGTTCATATCTACAACTATATAGGATTGAAATAAACAATAGGCTCCAATTACCAAACGTGTACGATGCCTGTAAAGCAGCTCTATGAAATTGGCCCCACGTGTATCTTTAACACTGTTTGTCTATTGTCAAATTACCTTGTGGTTCTCCTCTAGTACACCTGTGTGCATTTATGTAGGCATACCTCGACTCAAATGTAGGGGGAAATTTTTTGTCTTGACCAACCGAGAGTTAATAAATCGCAGAGGGTGGTCCGGATAAAGCGTCCCCCAGACATTATTATCAAGGATTTGTAGCGAGTGGTATGGGCTTATTAACAAATCAAAGGACTCTTGGAGGATAGAGTGCATGACAACAGGAAAAACCTGCTGGTGAAAATTGAATTTAAAGATGACAGTTGTCTTGAACAATTTTTTTAGCATTCATTGTGATGATAAAAACTTAAATAATAGCACAGAAATTAGAATCTGGAAGTTTTTTTTTACTTTTAAAGACTGGGCTTGTAGTGATATGACGACTTGCATTTTAGAGAGAGGGAGATTCACATTTTGTTATACTGGAGTTAACATCGGACCTCATTCCAGACCAAAAATAAGGTGACCTCATACCTGCAAATATTCTTTTAAACTGAGGTGTCCACTTGTCTTGCGACCATGTAAGAAAAAAGACCCCTTCCCCCACCCTTAGTGATTTTGGCAGTATCGGAAAAGCACTTTCAGCTGCAACAGAAAGGTCAATGAAGTTTCATAGTATTTTTCTTGTGTTGGTGAGAGTATATAAGGTGACCTCATTCCTGCAAATATTCTTTTAAACCGAAGTGTCCACTTGTCTTGCGACCATGTAAGAAAAAAGACCCCTTTCCCCACCCTTAGTGATTTTGGCAGTATCAGAAAAGCACTTTCAGCTGCAACAGAAAGGTCAATGAAGTTTCATAGTATTTTTCTTGTGTTGGTGAGAGTATATAAGGTGACCTCATTCCTGCAAATATTCTTTCAAACCGAAGTGTCCACTTGTCTTGCGACCATGTAAAAAAAAAGACCCCTCCCGCACCCATAGAGATTTTGGCAGTATCGGAAGTTAATTAATGCATGTCTTTACCATCCTCCATTTCCCAATCGAGGTAAAAGCCACAAAACATTTATTGTGCATGTCAGTAAAAAATGTTGCCAACAAACATGAAAATCTGACATTTTGTTAGTTTAGAGAGATTGTAAAAATGTCCCTTTTAATCTCAAATGAGTTACCAGATGGTGATCTACTTACTGTAAATTTGATAGTCAATGAGCATTTATCCAGACATTTGACTGAAAGTGTTGTCTGCATTCATTCTTCCTCAAGGAGAATGTATCCCAGACTGAGCCAGCTGCACACGTGTCCTTGTGATCAGGGTACCCCACTCCCACCCATCCTTGTGAAAAGGAAAACAAAATCTGTCAGGTGTTTCTTTGGTAGTTGACTTGTAATTTATAGCAAGTCTTGTGTGTATTGAACATTTTGGGGGTTATACCAATACGTGTCTCTAACATATCTAGAAGAAACCAATGTGCACTCTATTAACGAGGCCCGCATGAGACTGGCACAGTCTGTAGACCAAAACTTATGATGCTCATTTTCTACTCGGTTTTGCATACAGTATATCATCATATCTATATAAATAATAAATTAGGGTAATGAAGGTTAAAAAGCCACACCAAAACATTTGTCCTACATGTCGGTAAAAATGATAGCCACACTAACAAACATCAGTTTACATTGGAATTAACCTTTAAGCAAAAATACAAAATTGCTTCTCGCTCAGAAAAAGAAGAAGAAGATAACCAACAGTTATTTCACAAGGCTTTTTTTCTTTTTTTCTTCTGGAGGGGAGGTCGCACATCAAAGTTAATTGATTTCATTCTTTGCATGGTTCTGCCCCCCTACTGTAATAGAAGCCTTGTTGTTGAATATAAGCTCACTAGATATCTTCATTTTTAGTCTTCCCCTGACATGCCGTTCTTGGGGGATATGTAGATCCTTTTCCCATGCTGGCCCTTACCTTTGGAATCAGCTCCCACTCAGAATACATAGCCTAACTGCCATTAGTGTTTTCAAAGTTGCTCTAAAAACTCATCTCCTCCTGAATACATGTAGTGCCATTTGCTAAGCACAACAAAATTATGCTGCCAAGAATAAGGTTACCAGCAAACTACTATGTCACATGTACAATTTGTGACTGGTATCCTGCTCATTTATGCTAAGCAAACAATTGTTAAGCAATATTTTCTGCTTAAGCAGCTCTATGAAATTGGGCCCAGGTAGCTTCAAGGCTTAGTTTAAGATTTGATGTAGGTTGTTTTGGAATGTTGTTCTAATATTTTTTAGTGTTTTGCACCATGTAATGAGCGTCAAGACTTGACGGATACCGGTGCGTAACAAGTGTTTGTATTTTTATTATTATTATCTCAAAATGTTTTTCGTCTGAATACACAGGATCACCATGGCACTTGGGCTGTGTCCATGACAATGCATCCTCGCTGGTGTCAGAGAGTGTACCGCAAGATTTAGCTGGCAACTCCGTCTTCACACCAGCCTCGTGTTCCAGCTCTTGTCACGATAGAGGGTAGGTTCTTCTTCAGGTTTTCTTATTCACAATTTTTATAAAAGTGAAATGTACAGAATACAAACTGTAGGGTTTGCTGAGAACTTTTTCAGAAAACCAGCCTATGGGGCCAGTTTTGGGCTTGTCATTTAAATTGTCCACCAGCCTTTTTCAGTTTTCACTGGCCTATATTTGTTCATCTTTGTCGTACTTACATTGGACTTTTAACTTTACTCGTTGACTGCCGTTCATAAATTCGTAGGGCGTTCCCATTTGCCAAGCATCCAAGTGTGGTGCGCATGCGTGCATACCAAATAGGTATTTTTTTTGGTGTCTACATGTTGTAGCATACAAATTCTAACGATGTGTGCTCACCACTGCCAGAAGCGTATTCATTGCGTTCTCAGTGATGCCAGTGTATCAATTCACTATACAAAAGCATTTCATTCTCTACGAGTATACTCGTAGTGGCAGAATCCGTTACACCTGTTACTACGAATATACTCGTAGGCGGCAGTCAACGTGTTAATGAACAATCAGTGGTTGTCATGTATAACAGTTGCAGGCAACGAACAAGCCAGCCGGACTGGTTGGACAGAATTTTGACTGGTCCTTTGGTTGTTTTAACTGGCATTTGCCCAGCAGAACTCTGCAACTGTCTGTCTACCTTGTGGGTCGATGGAGAGTTAACCATTTTTTTCATCACTTCACTTCTCTGTTAAATGGAAGTTTGTCAAATCTACCTCATTGACAGGTTTTTATATATTCTGTTTTCATTCTTTCAGGTACCTCTATGCTGGGGTACAAAGTGCTGACAACTGCACTTGTAGCAATAGTAAAGAAGAATTTGGAGAGGAGGCGATAGATCAACAATGCAATATTTTGTAAGTTCCCCTTACTTCTAAATTGTTCATAAAGATCGCAGTAATTTATTTGTACCTTAACGTACTGGATAATCTGCATTATCTGGAAACCAATATAAACTCCAAAGGATGTAATGTGGTTAAGATATCTACTCTAGAGTGCAGGGTTGTTGGTTCGAATCCTACCCAAGTAGTATTCTTGTGGGTTATTTTTTTCTACAGGACTTGGGCAAGTACTGAGTAGGCCTATACAGTGCTTACCTGTGTCATATGTCAGTGTCAGCAAACTCAATCAAATGAATTTACAAATCAAATTGTTTTCATCAGATGTGGAAATGTGAGCCTGCCGTGCGGAGGTGACGATGCTGTCAGCGTTTACTCAGTTGATGGCCCCTATTTATTGACAGCGGAGCTGAGTAAATCACAACATCTTGTTCAGGAGGGTTCCACCGTCCGCTTTGAAGCTAGAGTGAACCTAGCAGCAGAAACGGTCGCAGATTTAGGTAATTGTCTTCTACAAATTGTCTAAATGTTAATTGATTCAACTTATTATGAATGAAAGGAAGGGGCCTTTGTTGTAACAATAATTTGGTTTATACAGGTGGAAAGTTACAGAATTTTGACAAATGTGTACAGTTTGGAACGTCGGGTTCAGAACTTACTATAAATATAAAATCTTAAGGTTTTAAAATTGCTTGCTTTGTGTCCAGATTTCACTTTGACAAAAGAGTAGTTTGAGAAAGTATGTCATCTATTTGGTGCAAGGTTTTTTAGCCAGGATTTGGTAAGAGGGTGTCCAAATTTTCTGGAAATTTAAAAACTGGGTGTCCAAATTGTTCACTTTCAATATATTTACATGTAAATGACAGATAAAACATTCATTTTGATTGTGGTCTTGTAAAAACACTTATGGTCCCGAAAAATTTTGAGCCTCAAGTCCTGTGTTCTTGTGAGTTTTCCTCCCAAATTCGAGCCCTGTTTCTACCCAAAGGGTCCACCTCCCCTTAAACCATCTGTCTGGTATCAGTTGTGCAAATTGAGAGGAGAACTAAAATAAATCAGGGGGGAGATCAGCTGCTAAATCCTGCCCTGTGAGTTCAGACGCATGGGTGGTCGACAGTCTCTTTGGGCCCATCTGGCTTCCGACAACATAATCCAAATTCCAGACGAAAAGGGGAAGTGGGATGCTGTTGCTGTTGTCAATTTCATCTCGGTTCTGACTGGAGCGATATAGTGTAGTTGCAACTTTTCAGTTATTCTGGTTGTGGGCCCAAGTAAGCCCAATAACGTGACTGACTAAGCCCGAAATGGTGGGCCATTTCGAGGAAGAGATTTTAACTGAACATTTTGCCTTCCTGCATCAGAGTGATTACATACTTTTAATTTAAAAGAAAATAAGATGTTAGTAAGGTAGATGTTACCAAGATGTTACCAAGGTAGAGCAGTTATGTGTTTTATGAAATGGGGTAAGGCAAGGGCGCTATTATTTGCAGAGAAACTTTAAAAGCTTTGGCTGAAGTTAGGACGGTTTTTGATTGAAAATTAATTTATTGAGAACTTGAGGCTTTACAAAACAGGGCTCGAAATTTACACTGGACCTCAGGCTCGAGGCTTGCGGTTTTAGTGTCGGGCCAGTAAATTCATGACATGACAAGTCCGGTGGTCTTGTGTTTTTCATATGAGTAATAACACCTCAATGTGTCATTTAAAAAAATACTCTATAACTATTGACTCTTAGTCTAATAAATAACTTTCAATTCTGTTGAGTTTCGAGGTATACTTGCTGATACATAGCCTACATGTTTCAAATGAGATAGAACTTCTGTTATTCTTGCATGTTGTAATATGAACAGTTTGCATGTACAGGTTAAACTGTGTAGAATTTGTTTTAATCATTTTGATTCTGGTCTTGAGAAAAAAGAATTAAATGTAGCAAACTGCTCAGTAACCAAAAGGACCTGATGTTTCAACCTGAGTCTTTCTCAAAGGCTAAATTTTGGTCTTGTGAAAGCAACTCTGGTCCAGTAAAATAGTGTACTTTTCCCCAAAATTCGAGCCCAGCAGTAAGTGCCAACAGACCTACTGGAAAGTTTTTCATTAATTATGCAGCACTAACCATGGGCATATTTTTGAGAATCGCGGAATTTAGCGTGTAACTCTGCTGCCACCCTTACCTTATTGCCCTAAAAATCTCCCATTCAAATAGTTATAACTTTTTATATAAAATTTTCTTGACCTCAGGCTATCGGGGTCTATTGAGCTTTCTGAAAATCTATTTATGTTTTTCACAGGGAATTTTTAGTACTAGTACTCAGTACTTGTACTCGAGTACTGCTTGAGTACTGTTTTGATGGTTTGCAAAATACTCATACTCGGAGTCCATACTCGATACTCGACTGCAAATGTACTAGGACTCCGATTTTAGGTAAAAAGTAAAATTGAAGTTGTCTGCGATGTATTCCTGTTTGAAAGATTGCATTCATGTTTAACAATTTTATTGCAAACACACGTTGTCTAGTAATTAGTATAAAGTACTCATAATACTCATACTCGGAAATCCAAGTACTTGGTGCTCGGCTGTTGGACTCAGTACTCAGATATCAGAATACTTGGTACTCAGACACTTGTACTCGTACTAGATGGCCCAAGTACTCATACTCCAGTACTACTCGGCTTCCCTAGTACTTGGCAGCTAGTACTTGATACTCAACTGAAAAGTATGTGACTATACAACACTGGGATTTAATTTGGTTTCTTCAAACTTCTTTTGTCCCCCTTCAGGTTTAGATGGTTTTAATACCAGCCACTTTGATGAAATCGTCTTCATCTGGAGTGTAGATGGCGAAGAAAGAGGCAGAACATCCCGTCTCTATGGTAACTCATCAGCTGTTGACAGTTTTGTGCATACCTTCAATCTTGAAGGAAAATGGCAAATCGGTAAGTTTCTTTTATCAGTTTGAATTAACACACTACAATATTGTAAGCAAGCATCTGTGGATCTTGTGTTAAGAATTCTTGTTTCATTATTTTTCAATGTTTAGTAACACGGATCCTTACTCGAGAATGTTTGTTAAAAAGTCACCGTTGACACAGGTCTAATAAGGATGGGGATTAATATTGTGAAGTATTGAAGATCAACAAACTCTTTTTTTCCTTTTTCAGGGCTCAATTTCACAGAGTTAACCCTTTAGAGACCATAGCGGTCACAAGCGGCTTGTACCCAAATGCCCACAACGACCGCAAGGTTTGACCTACTTCCGTTCACATAAAGAGGTCAGAGTAAGGTCATGTCCGTACAAGAAATCTTCCAATGTAGTATGTTAAAATAGTATCCAAATTTCTAGACACAAAACTGAATTTTCTGTTTCATGTTATTTCTGTTGACATTTTTACTGACAAAATTTGATTAAAGAAATGAACAATTATTAGCAATGTCTGGGTGTTTTGTGATGATTATACAGAAATGAATGGCCTCTAAAGGGTTGATATTGATTATACCTGCGAATCAATCTGCTAAGCAAATTGTGATGTCACAGTACAAATCACTATGGTAATATTGACAACTCATCTTAAGGTGAATCTTCTCTTAGTGCTTTGTGAAATCGAGCGCAGATTTACTTTCAAGTCTGTTCAGGCTTACATGGTTGACTGGAGCATAGAGCTTTGACCTTCTAACGGCAAAATGTTTTACTATTTCTCATTCAGTTGTAAAAACTAACTCAGTTTACATGCTCAACTAATTTTGTTGTGGAAATAGCAGATTTTATGATCAAGGCCCAATTTCATAGAGCTGCTTTAAGCACAAAAAGTAGCTAAGCACAATTAAATTATACTTACCAGAATAGGGTTACCAGCCAAAATACCATGTCGCATGTGGCCTCTGTGACTGGTACCCTGCTTAGTTTTGCTTAGCAGAAAATTGTTAAGCAATATTTTCTGCTTAAGCAACTCTATGAAATTGGGCCCTGGTATTAAGTGGTAATAGACTACAGGTTGAGGGTATTGCATTGATTTAGTAAAAAGAACATTGGCCTTGAGTTAAATTTAAAATGAGAATGTACATTGTACTCAAACCAAGGTATTGTGGATGTATTACCGTAGTGTGTCAGCAGATAAAAACTTTGCGTGGCAGTATTAGTACAGCAGGAATGCCTAGGGGGGAAAATCCCCCCTTTGTTATTGGTCCTGGCTGTTCACAATACCAGATGGGCTGTTCACTCACAATATGACTCAGGATTGAAAGGAACGGATTTGCTGGAATTTCAGTGGGGATGTGGTTTCGGCAAAGTGTGTTTGTGTATTGTATGTTACACGCCAAGAGACATGATTAGTACAAGATGGCTTTAGATCTAGTTCTGAAGATGACTGTTTGTCTAAATACTTTTCAAGGTGCTATGAAGAAGTGTTACCTTGTGGTGGTACAGTCTGTATGTGCCTGTTGTGTTTAACCATAGCTCTGGCACGGTTTAACCATTGAGCATTTTCAACCAATGAAGAACTTCATATTGATGTTTTGTCTAGTCTCGTTATTTGTGAGACCATTTCTACTGCGTTGGTGAGGCGAAGTTGGCTTGGTTTGGGTGGTGTGTTTGCATGAAAAGGGGGCTTTCTTACCCCCAAATTGTGAGCATGTGGCAGACTGACTTTTTTTGGGGGGCCAAATTATTTAAAGCAACAAAGCTTGGGCAGGTAATGTTGTTCAACAATTTGGGAACAAGTCAAAAGGAATGTACACTACGCACCATTTTGCTGAAAACATGTTCCTCCTTAGCAAGGTTAAATCAGTAAATTTACCAGAACAAATTAAAGGGCGGGTTGCTGAAGTAGCTGATGCTCCTCTGTAAATAAACCAAGATATTCTAAATCGGAAGACAAAGGTTTCCTTTTGAAGGATTGAAACAAATAGGCTTTCTCCCTAAATAAACATTATGCCTATCGGCCATTTGTTCTTCAGTCAAAAAAGTATTTACTCAAAAACAAATGGACAGGGACATTTATGCAGTTCGTACGCATGATAAATGTGGAAGGTAGAATAAAAATAAAAAACAAAAAACAATGAGCCTCCACTCTGCCAGAGGAAACAAATGAAATTATAAGTTAATAAATGATACCCGACAATGACTGACCTTTGATCGTTTCATGCAGCGTACTTGTAACTCAATCTGGGTAGTGCTCAGCATGATCAAACACAGCCTCCTTGGAAATCACACCATACCCTGGTCAAATCTTTTCAATACTTGTCGGAACATGTAGCCATATTGCAGGGCTCAAATTTGGAGAAATAAAACAATCCAGAAGACTGTAGGGCTTGTAGCTCAAAATCTTTAGCGGGACCAAAAATTTGTTACAAGACAAGAATCAAAATGAGAAAAAAAACTATCTAGCCTATACGTATGGTAATACTTCAATACTCAACAGATTTGAAAGATACATGTATTTATCAGACTCAAGAGATTCAACATTTGAACATCATTTAAAAAAATAAAGCTACAGAGTGAGGTATTATTTTTCAAAAACACAAGACCTCTGGACTTGTTCGGTCGTAAGTTAACGATGCTAAAACCACTAGCCTGGGGCCTGTGGTTCAGTTTTAATCCCAATATAGGGGCATAGAGAAATTGTAAGCCCAATATTGCACCATAAAAAAGAAGAAGAAAAAAGGAAGTTACATACAAAAAAACTTTTAGACCAGAAGTGAAAATTGTCTCGCCCCTTGCAGGTACAAAGATGGTAGTGTGAAAGGCATGTATTAAAACTTCTGACAACTGGAGACTCCATATAAAATCCTTGACGTTTTTGATACGTAAAACCTCATTAGGTTTTTCTACTACTTTAAGTTCAAAAGTAAAACAACAAAAAAAGTCTTCAAAATAATCCATTTGAAAACTTGATCACGGTTTCCGAAACCGAACAAATATCATGTTTCATTGTAGTTTGGATTACATCTGATCGTTTCAGACATTTTGATTGCCCGTGCGTGCTATTATGAATACATTTTTGCAATGCCAACTGGGATTGCCTACCGTGCCTAACGCCCGCACGAAATTGTCGCAAATTTGCTGAAATTTCCCCCTGCTAATTCCCTCACTGTTGGGCGGCTGCCTTTGGCGGTCAGTAAACCTGGAAAGATGTTTTCCCCTTCCAGCTATCAGGGTCTCCCAGGTTTTTCAAAACTGTGGGGCATTCTGGGCCAATTTTTGGGGATGTTTGGCCAAAGCGCACTGAATTGAAACAAGGTCTTAGGAATGTTTTCTACTTGGTATTTTTCTTGGTTTTCAAAGCCCTACTGTGCATTTGAAGCATTCTATGGTTTTCTTTTCATGTTTTTTTTAAAACTACCATTAAAAAAACAAAACAACAGTTAGCTTGTGCATGGGGAGAACCCTGTACAGTATTTTCAAACTGTGGTATCTTGCAAAAAGCTTTGTTTTTGAATGGTAGAGTAACAGAATAAACTAGTACAGAATTAACTATGTACAGGTGCAGATCAAAAGAGGTCTTTTGGCAAGTTATATGCCTGGAATTTCATCCTTGAGAGGGCAAGGCTGTTTTCATTTTGCAAAGGGCACTTCCAGTGGGAAATGCTCAAGTCTATGGGAAACTTCTGAAGGGGCACCAAGACCAGGGGCAACAGAGGCCATGACCTCTGTGACCTCTGTGTAATTCCAGGCCGGGGGGGGGGGGGGGAGGGTGGCGGTGGGGCATTGGGCAATTTATTAAGTGTGTTATCATGGTTATTATATTTGTATAGACAATGTGACATCTGACGTTACCTGAAAACCATAACATGATGCGCGCGCATGTCGCCAGGCAAAACGTCTGTGTACTTGACAGCCAGCTAGCTAGCTAGTTGTTAACTTCTTGCCATTCGTCATGAAAGTACACGCAATCTTACCATGAGTACGCCCTTGGTTCTATATTAGGATACACATTAATAAAGTGCCGTTATTATTGTTTATAAGTATGTATGATATTTTTGTATCTGAAAAAGATGTGGATGTCAGCAACCCCATTTCAAGACTCCACCGCGCCACCAGCATCTCTGTGGTTCAACCTCTGCCAGCAGACCTCCAGATCGTCCTGCGGCCCATCCAGGGTGATGGCCCATCTTGCGTCCCAATCGAGGAGGCATCAGCGATCTCCCTGCCAGCCGTCTCGGTCTTCGTTGGCGAGGAGGTGGAGTTCCAGGCGTCTGTGGCCATGGGAATCAACCTGACGTTTGTTTGGATGTTCGATGATGGTGGGGTGGTGAATGTTACAGAACGCTATGTTGAGGAGCCGGAATGTGAAGGGATTGCTTGCATGCAGGATAGCCAGGTATGTTGGTCTTGCAATCACTTCAAGGTATTAGCCAGCGATGCGTCCGGGCGTCTTTTGGACGCCCTATTTCATTTTTGGACGCCCTGAAAAACTGTCGGACGCCCTTGAAGACGCCCTGTTTAATTGGCCATGTAAATTTTTCGTACACTATACAGTAATATTACATCCGAATACCAGTGTTGTAAGGCTGTGCCGGTACACGGTTAACCGACCGATCATCGGTTTACATTTTTTACGGTTCGGATTTACGTAAAGAAATTCACTCAAAAGTGCCGCGAAACGATGAACACATGTCATAACGATCACGATGTACACACAACGCACGACCCCGTGCCACACACAAGCATAATCGTTTCCAATTTATAGGCTTGTAGTCTTTGGTATCTCGTTACTTTGCGTGCGACAATAAATGCAAGAAACATTGAACGCTAGAGGGCGTTTCACAAAATTCGATAGCGCGAGAGTAAACGCCCTCTATTGGTGAAATGACACGATAGCATACAAAACCAAGTTACAAACGCCTTGATCAAAGACTTGATGTGTCTGCGCATGCTCGGGAAAAGCGGTTATTCCCCCGAAATTGCAATATCATCATCGCTGGTGCGCTCTGAAACCATTATACAGCATTGTCGTCGCTGGTACGCACGCACATTCTGTCGACAGCATGGTCAACGGTTCCGTGGAAATTTTAGCTTGTTTACGAAAAACTACAGAACGCGTGGGCTTCATTGTACAAAAATGACCAATTTAGGATACCCTGGATGAACAAAAAGAGTATTTTACTGAAAAATGTAAGATTTTTTCTTCTTGATTTTGTTTTGTTTTGTTGTTTTGGGGGGTTTATTTTGCGGGGTGATTGCGCGAAGTCAAAATGCTTTGTTGAAGACGCATCGTTTTTGGATCATATGTATGCGCGGTTGTGTTAACGATGTTTTTAAACTCGAAAATGTTGTTTATGAAACGGACGGTAACACGTGTAACCGACCGTTTCGGAAACGGTTACACGTTTACGACTACACTATTCTGGCTGGTCGGCACAAACCAGTTCTAAAAATAAAACGACCAGCACTTAACATTGTCGAACGGGGAAAAAAATCTGGCGATCCTTTTTTGTATTAAATGTTAGACCCAGACACTCTAACCAAGCCCAACGATACTCCTCCTATAGATCCAATTACGTCTTATTTTAATCACCTGCAGTTTGTTATACATTGTTTTAGTTTGTAATACTTTGCTTCACTCAAAAACTAAGCCGCCTGCGCTGTGTCTTGGTGGTTTTATGACCTGGTTTTGTGACCCTTAGGAGTGGGTATTGTTTATATTTAAACATGGAAAGTGTATAAATGACATGTGCTGCCTTATAGTTTACGGTTTGTTAATGAATAAGATATAATTTATCAGTATCTAAATGCAAATTGTTTCATCGGTTTTAGTTTTTTTTTTTTTTTTAAGGGTAACTGAACTTATTCAATAAAGATAGTATTGTTTTAATGCAGAACCCAACCCCCCCCCACAAAAAAATAAATGCCTACCGACTACCCTATTTTTTTCTGGCCCGTTACGCCAAAATAACAATTTGTGTAGTGTCTAGAACCCTTAAAATATGTAAATATTTTCCGAAAGGGTTGCACCCCCTGGACTCGCTGCTAAAAATTTGGACACCCTGTTTTTCAAACCAGTCAAATTTGGACACCCTATTTTCAAATCCTGGCTAAAAGCTTGAATCACTTTATATTATATTTGTACTTTATGAAGAAGCAAGTATTATAAACCACAAGGGAAACTGACCGGGTAAATTATTCAAAATTTACCCGGTCAGTATCCCTTGTGGTTTATTACTTGATATCTTTTAGTTTTGTGTATTTTATATTGTATGTATCCAGGGCCGCCAGTGAGAGCAGTTTCTAGTAAACTGATGGGGCTACCCTTGTAAAAAAAAAAAAAAAATGTTGGTTGTAACCAGACTGTTATTGGGATCTTTTACGCGGTCTAACCAGACATCAGACACGTGATTTCTCGGGATTTTCTCAAAATCACCTTAATCTCATTGAAAAAAATAATAAAGCAATCACCAAAAGAGAGAAAGAGATAGTCCACATTGTGTCCAAACCTGTAGTTTTATATTTCTGGTGGTGATAGAGGACCTGTAAACCTCCTGAATTGTAACATCTGGGAGGCTCTGGGTCTAGAATAATGGGGAACCCAGGCCCACCAGTCATTTTCCAGGAATTTTCACATTGGTCAAATCTCATACCTGAAGTAATTTAGACATACATACATGTGGATGTGTAAGTTAATCCATGTCAATCCTGTATGTAGCTCTCAGTGCAGACATGTGGTTTTTATTGCTGTCATGGTCATTTCAGTTGGAAGCACTTAATGTGGTGAACGAAAAAGGGGATGTTAGTTATTGTGAATTCCTTCAGAAGAAAGTGCCGGCCCTCCCTTTCCCTGTTGCGGTTTTGGATTTATTGTAAATCAATGCTGAGTATGTCCTGAGGTTAATAGAACCCAAAGGGTCTGTGGTCTGGACTTAGTTAGCTGTCCCAGTTAAAGGCACTGTACACGTTTGGTAATTACTCAAAATATATATTTGCATAAAAACTGACTTGGTAACGAGCAACAGAGAGCTGTTGATAGTATAAAACATTGTGGGAAAAGACTCCCTCTGAAGTAACGTAGTTTTTGAGAAAGAGGTAATTTCTCACTAAAATAATAAAAGACTTCTTGCAAGAAGCCTTTTAGTCCTATCTGAAAGCACACAAATTTGTACAACAAGGGTATTTTTTCTTTCATCATTTTCTTGCAACTTCCAATTGAGCCCAAATTTTCACAGGCTTGTTATTTTATGCATATGTTGGGATACACCAAGTGAGAACACTGGTCTTTGACAATTTCCAAAGGTGTTCAGTGCCTTTAAGTCTGATTTCTGATTTGTTTTGCCCTTGGAAAAATCTGAAAAACTGATTACTACATGCAGGTCAGCCCAAGTTGTACTAAATCAAATCATGGAGGAAGGAAAAACATTTTCATACTTTTTTCCAAGGACCAAATATCATGCCTGGATTTTGTTGGTGCATATTCATATACTGGCTTATTCTGATTGCAGCAATTGAAATTAGCAACTTTCATTTGGGAGGGGGGGGGTCTTCAAATGCTATTTTCTTGATTTTGACAGAAATATTTGTATCGAAGACTGGTTCTCGTATCACGGAGGTAGGATTAGATGGACTTGATCAGTGAGGTTTCAGATTGAAACTGATGATAATTCCTCCCACCCCCCAATTAATACAATCAGCTACTTGGCCTTTAAACTACCAGACCAACAACTGTCTCTGTTGCAGAAATGTTCTTATCTGGGAAGAAAGCTGATCTGGTTGACAAAGAGGGCCGCAGTTTTTAGGCCAGGGCTGTTGCTAATTTTGAAGGACTTTGAAGTATTTTTGTTGCAAACCATACTGTAGGCCTAAGTGTAAATCTTTGTCTCTGCTGTACATGCTGGAAATGCTGACCTCAAAGTAAACATTAAAACACATGATGTGGCTAGGAAATATATTTCTGCTGTTCGTAGTAAACTTTGTATTCTATAAAAATATTTGTTAGGTTTTCACAAGATTTTTTAGACACAAATTAACAAACTTTTTGGTTTGTTTTGGTCTTAATAGTACAATTGGTTAAACAAATTAAACCTTATCCTGACCTTTTGTCATGTGTGTGGACAGAAAATATTGCACCATTCAAGCAAATATCCTTTTTTACCCACTTATTTTTCCCCGGTTAAAATTTAACATTGTGAAATTCTATACCTTTAGATCCTTTTTAAAAAACATGTCTTACTTTGTCAACACCTTGGTCCAATTTCAAAGAGTTGCTAAGCAGACAAATTTGGTAAGCACAGGACTTGGCAGAAAGCACTTACCGGCTAAAATGACACCTTATCACAGTTATATACTCATGGCTGCCCTGGTCCCCTGAAAACCTTTGCTTAGCAAAATAAAAGTGTCAAGCAAAATTACCTGTTGGCAGTTCTTTGAGGTTGGTTTCAGCTCTTAAATCACTCAATGATCGTGATTGGGATTGTGGAATTCATTGTTATCCTCTGCTATTTATAGGAGCTCAAGTTGCCCAAATGTTACCTCTGGAATTTTGACTTCTGAGGTCTTCAAACTTTTAGAGATGGACAGGGTTGAAGAAGTGTCTGAAAAATGTTTGAAGCAGGTTTGGAGTTATTTTATAAATTTGGGAAAATGTGTGTTTTTCACCTGAGAAGGTACACATGTTCTTGAGACAGCAGTTAGAAAGTGGATAATTTAGAGTAGAATTTGTCAGCATTTGTTCGTATGGTGGTAGAGCATTCAGCCTTGTAGCTCCTTCACTTTGGAACAGCCTGCCATCGATCATCAGGGAGTTGTCGACCATCGAGCTAAGACTCATCTTTTCAAACAGTATTTTTCAAACATTGTAAATTATTGATTTTTTAAATATATTATTCAATTTCTACAACTATTTTTAAACTAGTTCAT
>JAJGQC010000155.1:0-19187 GCA_021014325.1 Plazaster borealis
ACAGCTGCTTAAGCACAAGAGGCTAAGCATAACAAAATCTTGCTTTACCAGAATAAGGTTACCAGCCAAAGTACCATGTCACCTGTACTATCCGTAACTGGTATCCTGCTTACTTTTGCTTAGCAGAAATTTGTTAAGCAATATTTTCTGCTTTAGCAGCTCTATGAAATGGGGCCCAGTATGGAGGATTTGGGGTTTGGTTAGGGAACCATTACTACTCCCCAAAACTCCACAACTCCATCAACAATGCTTGAATTTGATGGATACGCGGTACAGTGCCTCCAAGCCACCCACGCACAGATGAGGCCAGGCATACCAATTGTATCAGAGTGCAAACGTTTAGGTATTGAGGTACCAGAGAGTAAAGTATTTTGATGGATTTTGGACATTGTCGTGCCAGAGCACAGCACCAATGGAATTAAGGTTATAATCCATATAATGTATCAGGCGTTAAATTTGTTTGTATTTTTCTATTCATTCCTCCAAAATTACTGTAAATCTTAAGTTTATTTAAGGCTAGGTACCTATTATCATCTATTACAGAATTTGATTTTCATACCCAATATGCCAAGACAGTTTTGTATGTTTATATTTTCTTAATACTTTAAAGTAATATGTACATTGTTTTCTATCATGTTTTCATTGTATGAGATTACGGAGAGATGTGAAGCACAATTACTTTCTCTAGAAAAAAACAATCAATGTTCAGCTGCAACATTGAGGCATTTCTACCTCCATGACTGCAAAACAAGCATGCTAACAAAAATGATATAAATATAATGTTAATCCTACTAAAAAAACTTTAGCCACCCAAATCCTTCTATTGACTCCTTGGGCTTAAGCGCGACCCCTTTAAGGGGTCTTTTACACAATTGAACAATAGACCCCACAAAGTTTTTCAATGTTCAACTTGGACCCCACAGGGGAATTCTTTTGACAACATAAAAGTAGAACAACAATAGCAGGACCCAGCAAACCCGATCCGTAAGCTTGCGTGCATGCACGTCACACGCGGCGACTGCCCCACACACTCTCACCATTTTGGGAGTCAACAGGCGAGCGTGTAACTGCAGTATCGCCTAAAATGGCCACTACGCTGTATAAACACACAGCGATGACAACTCCCCGGCAAAATGGAGCAATCAAGATTAGTTTGGTGATGATGTCAGGTGATTTTTTGACAATATCCTCTTTGCCGATATGAAGGATTCAGAGGGATGCAGGCCAAAATAACAATTGATTATCACTGGGTCAGGCATACCAATCTTATTGAATCCAACCCGATCCAATCTTATTGAATCCCACCCGAGTAATATGCCTGTGGATTTTTTTATTTTTTTACGGGACTTGGGGGGGAGTGCTGAGTTAACAGTGCTTAATACACATCGGCGTGGTGGGTAATACAAAAATAGTATCCTTTATCCCTTATGTAAAATTGACATCTTTTAAAATCTTATTGTGGGGAGTAACATAGAAGAGGAGGAAATTTGCGGATGGAAGTTATCTGAGGGCCAAAAAAAGGACCAAGGTTTTGAAGAAAAAAATTAGAAAGGAGTTTGTCTTAAATTTTCTTGAGAAAGTTTATTGTGCTTCACAGTTTTTCTTTTCTTTCTTTAAAGATTATTGTTTTTGTTATGTTTATTTGTTTTTGTTTAAATAGGCGATTGTATTTATCATTAGTTTGTACTGTATAATCATAACCTCTTGTTTCTATGGTAACTTAATTGTGGATGAAATAAAACATGTAGGTACAACGTGACGGTCGCGCCGACCAACCTCCTGAGTCTGTACATGGAGCAAGGAGACCAGCACAACCTGAATGGGTTCATCAACATAGCGGCGTGCATCCTGAATCGCCAGGTTCCACTGACTGCGGCGAGATCAGACTATATAAGGGTGAGAATAGACCGTACGCATATGACGTCATTTGAGTTGGGGGGGGGGGTGGAGCAAAGAGACACTTCAAGGGCCTATTGATTATTATTTAAAAAAAATGTCGTTACACATCAAACAGCACAGTTAGCGCCAATAACAGGATGAATAGGAAACCAGAAGAAATATTCAGTTTTTAGATGTGGGAGGAAAACCCTGAATGGGGGAAAACCCAGGCAGGTACGGAGTGAAAAGCCCAATTCACATGCAAGGTTCCAGTCTGAGGTGAGATTCGAACCGGGGTCCACAAGAGGTGAAAGGCAGGGAAAGAAACCACTGAGCCAACCTGACCCCCTGATTATTGTTATTTCTCACTTTCTTAAAGAAAGGGGAAGGAAAGGGAACGTGCCAAAGGAAAGTTTACAGCCTTTGCAAGTCACAGATTTTACATGTGACATGGTATTTTGGCTGTTAACCTTAATCTGGTGAGCATGCTTAAGCAGAGAATTATGCTTAAACATTTTCTGCTTAGCAAAAATAAGCAGGATACCAGTCAAAAATTAACCTTAATCTGGTAAGCATAATTTTGTTGTGCAGCTCTACGAAATTGGGCCAAGCAGCTTTACCAATAGTCTATCTTCATCTGTATATCCTTTGTTTTTTTATGTATGTAGCTGTTGTCCCTGCGTCGGCAGATCCGGTACGCTCTGGTTTCAGCCGGTCAAGCTCTGCCTATGAGAGACCAGTTTGAGATTCAGCAAAACAGCCAGGCAACCGCAGCAAGTAGCTACGTTCCACTAGAGGTATGATATCCCAACTTGGAATTAGTTTGGCTTAAAAACTTCATGAAACTTAATTTGACCCTGGTGCCCCTCTCTAAAATACCTGCAGAATTTAAGACAAAATGTCTGGAAGGGAGTAAGGTACCAGACAGCTGTGACAAGTTTTGATTAGAAGCCATTTTGGGTTCAAAAAATGCATGTTCACACACAGGGTGCCAGACTAGACTGCACATTGGGTTGTGTTATATTTGGACTGGATGGGCGTCCAGCAACCACATGACCAAAGAAAATTGGTCCCTCCATGTTGCAACTCTCTTAATACGCAGCTCTGGTGCCAGATACACACCTTCATGTAATTTAGTGAAACTTTCACAGGTTGTTAGTACATTGGGTTGATTGAAATCTAGTAGATCGGAATGAATTTAATCTTCCAGAAAACAATGATGTAGTTTCCAAGTAAATCAAGAACATTTTGGGTTTTTTATGGAATCTTTCCTTCCTAGCTCAAAGCTTCCACAGTCATTCTAGCGGCCGAGTTGATTCACACGTGTAGCAAGAACACCATCACCAACGCCGACCTCTCAGGATATCTGGACATAGACATACTCGTGGCTTTGACCAGCACAATGTCCAGCGTGGTCAGCGCGTTGGGCTTGGACCACACGCTTGATATTGGGAGGCATAATCGGGAAACCGCTATCAACAGAACGCTCAATGGCATCTTGGATCTCTTGCAGGTAATGTTTGAATAGTTTCAAAACTCTCATGGAAATGGCATCACGTTTTGATCTGATCATAGTCTCTCTCAAAGGTCAACTACGGCCAAAGGCCAGGTGGGAGGGTGGGGAGAGGGGGCATGTCTACTTGGTGACAGATGCCTTAACTGCAGAGAGCTGACAGGCAGTGCTGCTCATGATAAGAAGATGACGAAAGGCAATCCTCATTGTAGCTTTTGAGAAAGACTCTAGCTTACCGGCAGGATTGCCTTAAAATATGTAACCGCCACCTTTGAACTCATTAATGTCTCAAATCAGGCCCCAGATAAGAGATTTGGAGGAATCCTAGGTGGCAGCAGATTTATCAGGTAGATTCATTGATATGTAAGGCGAGTGACTTCTCAGGATTTTTCATGAATTCAGGTTTTTCTCAAAGCCTCCTTGAGCCATCAGGTTTTCTTGAAAGAAGTAAAGCAATCACCAAAGGGAGAAATAAATAGTCTTTATTGTGTCCAATTGGTGATGCACAGAGTTTGTAAACCTGAATTGTTAAACATCTAGGAGGTTCTGGGTCTAGAAAATGGGGGACCCAGAACCACAAACAATTTTAAAGGAATTTTCACAGTCATCAAATCGAGATATGTGCACAAATTCAGAGCTACTTCAACGGTTGGAAATGACCTAGTATATCCACTGCCATCTTGACTCGTTATTCTCAACCTGCCTTTTCATTTTGTAACACCCAATAGACCTACCTGCATATGCAGAAGCCGGGTGAGGAGCCCCTTCTCATACAGACCAGCTCTGTGGACGTCATCGGCTCCCGGCAGACATCGCTAGCCAACATTGACCTTACGGCTGGCCAGAACGCCTTCAAGCTACCGATGGGTATAGAGCAGGAGCTCTTCCAGCAGAATGGTGTGGATAAGATCGGGGCGTACATGTGCCATGACATGGTCATTTCATGCTGGGATGTGGATATGATTACATATCAGGTCAACCCCTTCACTTGGGGAGCTGGTGCGGAGAAGGTAAATTCTTTTTGCGATCATTCAATCTAATCAGAAATCGCAGTGGTAGGGAAGAGATGCAGAATTCTCACAAATACCCCCAAAGATATACTAATAGGATGGGATTCGAACCCGTGCCCCCCTCCCATTCTAGAGCAGATACACTAACCACTAGACCACCAAGGGTGCCCAGTGGTGAGAGGCCATTTTGAATATGTTGATTTGTATTGAAGAATTATCTTCAAGCAAACTTGAATTCTCACATCTGTGATATAAACCTATATTAAACGACCCATATCAAACTCTGTTCTATAGCGCACTAGCTTAACCCTTTAGAGACCATTCATTTCTGTATGATTATCACCCTGTGCCCAGACATTGCAATTTTTGTTGATTTTTGATTCGCTTTTTCTCGGGACTTATGTCTGGAAACACAAGAAATGAAACTAGAAAATATATGGTTTTGTTTTTGAATTGTAGATTCTATGTCAACACAGGAACCATTGGAAATATCAATTCAGGAAATGACCTTTACTTTGCTATGGGCATTTTGGTACGAGCCGTTTCCGGCCGCTATGGTCTCTACTGGGTTAAGCTACGTGTCAAATTTGCTTGAAGATAAATTTGTTATCACTCGTGGAATGCAGAAAAACATAGCGCATCTGCATCCAATGTCCAACAAGGATGAAGGTCGAGTTAGATATGGGACGCAGACCACTATTTTTTTCCCGTATGCAACTCACGCTTGTGTGATAACTTACAATATATTTTGCCAAAACAAAAACAAGTGGCTGGTTGAATATGATATGTTTTTCTTATTGATGTATTTGTTTGATACTCTACAGATGACGTCTGGTGTTTCATCACTCAATCTGCACTCCTGTACCGGCCATGATCTGGTAGTGGAGAACTTGCCCGCTGGCAAAGAAGTGATGTTTGAAGTGGAGCACACCTCTGAATCCCGAGGGGTAAGGACTCTGGCTCTTTTTCATTATCATCTGGGCCCAATTTCATAGAGCTGCTTAAGCAGAGAATTATGCTTAAACATTTTCTGCTCAGCAAAAATAAGCAGGATACCAGTAAAAAATTGTACACGTGGCATGGTATTTTGGCTGGTAACCTTATTCTGGTAAGCATAATTTTGTTGTGCTTGGCTACTTTTTGCTCTTACGCAGCTCTATGAAATTGGGCCCTGTTTTTTTACTGACCTCCCTTTCATTTCAGATTTTCTTAAAAGAGGCAAAATTGCCATCACCGATAAACGAAAGACTCAGTTCTTGTTCTGATTGAACCTGTAGACTTCTATAAGAATTTGGATGTAAAGATTCTATATACCTCTGAAATATCCTATTTCTTGATGGAGCTTCATCTAGACCAAGGGGATACTGTTTTCAACTTTTCAGGATTTTCCATTTTTTGGTTCAGTCTCAGTCTCGGTGTTTGTGATGTACAGCGGGTTGCATGTCAAAATATGAGTTCCTTAGGTCAAGCTGTGTTTGGCAGACTGGTTTATCAAACAAACCGTTACATCTTTTCTTTGAGAAGCCATTGGGATTTTTGAGTTTTGTATTCTTAAAAAAAAACCAGAATTCCTACAGCGATGGAAATTTTTTGTTAACGTCTTTTTGAAAAGTATCTGTTATTTTCTTCAGATATAAAGAAATCATGCTCCTGTACCTACTTCTCTAGCACTGCGGATACTGTTCCCAAAAGCTTCTTGAATTCTGTAATCCCAGGGGTTGCCAACTTCTTGAAATACCAGAGCTGCCAACTCTCCCTGATTCTGCGGGAAAGTTCCCTGAAAATAAGCCAATCTTTCCATGTGCTGATGAACAAATTTGAAAATCTCCCTGATTATGGGAACTTTTTCCCTATCATGTTGAATGTAGTTCTAAAGATCTCCCTGATTAGACAAGTTCTCAAAGAACAAAATCTACCTAGCAAGTAGATATACACATGGTGTTACCGCAAACCAAATATATGTCTCCCTGATTGTTTTACAAAACCTTCCTGATTTCAAGATTCAAATGAATTGACAGCTCTGAAATACCATCTTTTCAAAATCTCTCCTGTTGCTGATCATGGTTTCAGACCTTTTTGTTAGCAATGACTCTCACCCCCGTTACTAGTAGTTTAACAAATTATTGAAAAATCATGGAGGTAAGGATGTGCTCAATTCAACATTGATTTAATTTTTTTTTCTTTTTTTGATACAGGAAGTTATGACCTTCGACTTGACCTTTGATAGATCGGACATGAATATTCACAAGTTCAATGTGACTGAGGAGAACATGGGACAGACGTTCCAGATCATGTTGCAGATGAGACCGGAGGCGAAGCGAGTGTTCCCAGTCAAACTCATCATGAGGTTTGTTTAGCCTTAACCCTTTAGAGACCATAACGGCCACAAGCGTCTTGTACCAAAATGCCCAAGGCGGCAAACCGCCGCTAGATTTGACCTACTTCCATTGACACAAAGAGGTCAAAGTAAAGGTCGTGTGCGGATATGACATTTTCCAATGCATCCTGCAATAACTTAGCATCAAAATTTCTAAACGAAAACAAATTTTCTGTTTCATTTTAAATTTGTAGACATTTTTACTGAAAAAATTTGATTAAATAAATGAAAAATATTAGCGATGTCTGAGCGTTTTGTGATGACTATACAGAAATGAATGGTCTCTAAAGAGATAAACCCCCTTTCTACCTCTACCCTAAAATCCATCAGAAATACACTCTCTGGTTTTGATTAATTAAGGTAAGGCATTCAAGTTCTGGTTTTGATTGGTTGAAACCCAGCATTCAACTTCTGAACAGATCCATCCTCTGGTTTTGATTGGTTGAAACCCAGCATTCAACTTCTAACCAGATCCATCCTTTGGTTTTGATTGGTTGAAACCCAGCATTCAACTTCTAACCAGTTCCATCCTCTGGTTTTGATTGGTTAAAACCTAGCATTCAACTTCTAACCAGTTCCATCCTCTGGTTTTGATTGGTTAAAACCCAGCATTCAACCCATCATTCTACACAGTACAAAGTTTAGTTCTCTGCACAGTTACAGTTGACTGGTTTCAACTGGTTGGTCAACTCCCTGAAAAAATTGTTTTACCAAGAGTAGGAGGGTTAAGTATTAACTACATGCCCATATTGGGGATCAGTTTGGCTCAGTTGTTACTTTCCCTGCCTTTCACCTCTGTGGACCCCGGTCCGAATCCCACCTCGGGCTGGAGCCTTGCCTGTGGATTGGATTTCTCCTTGTAATGTGCCTTGTTTTGTCCTTGTTATGTTCTTTTGCTGTAGTTATTTATTCTGTATGGACTGGAAATGAAGCGTATTGAATTGAATTGATTCTCAATTCCTTACCTGATTGCATGGGATTTCCCCATTTGGGGTTTTCGTCCCACATCTAAAACTGGACATTTCTTCTTGTTTATCCTGTTATTGACACTCATTGTGTAGTTGGATGTGTAGTAAAATAATACAAACAAATAATACCCCTACACCCGTCTTTACTTACAGATTTGGTACAACGCCGACGCCCACCCTCTACGACACATCCTGGTCTTATACAGAAATGACAGAAGATCTGAGAATATTTTTGCCTCCATATACATTCAATGGTTAGTCATCTTTTACACATAATAATAACGAGAACTGTTTTTCCTTGGGCTGCATTGACCCATAATTACCTTTATTTCCTAGCTTAAAGGGAGAGCATACCTTTGGTAATTACTCCCAAAAATAATGACCATAAAAACTTACTTGGTAAGAAGCACTGCAGCAGTTGTTAATGTATACAATTTTGACAAACAATTCTTTTCCAAGGAATGTGGTTTTGCCTTTAAACTTGATACTGAAGAATTGGTACTGGTATGAACTTCATCAATCAGAAAGCTCTCAGATTGAAACTGATTTTCTTGATGATTTTGATGTTTTCTTAAACTTCCCCTTCTTTTCAGAGAGTGGGATTTACTACCTAGCACTCATAGATGCTTTCTCGATGATGCTCAATTCTTTGTTCTTAAACTTCCTTACTTTTTAGAGAGTGGGATTTACTACCTAGCACTCATAGATGCTTTCTCGATGATGCTCAATTCTTTGTTCTTAAACTTCCTTACTTTTTAGAGAGTGGGATTTGCTACCTAGCTCTCATAGATGCTTTCTCGATGATGCTCAATTCTTTGTTCTTAAACTTCCTTACTTTTCAGAGAGTGGGATTTACTACCTAGCACTCATAGATGCTTTCTCGATGATGCTCAATTCTTTGTTCTTAAACTTCCTTACTTTTTAGAGAGTGGGATTTACTACCTAGCACTCATAGATGCTTTCTCGATGATGCTCAATTCTTTGTTCTTAAACTTCCTTACTTTTTAGAGAGTGGGATTTACTACCTAGCACTCATAGACGCTTTCTCGATGATGCTCAATTCTTTGTTCTTAAACTTCCTTACTTTTTAGAGAGTGGGATTTATTACCTAGCACTCATAGATGCTTTCTCGATGATGCTCAATTCTTTGTTCTTAAACTTCCTTACTTTTTAGAGAGTGGGATTTACTACCTAGCACTCATAGATGCTGACTATGGGGACAGTACCTACCGGCTGGATGAGGTCAATCAGAGGAACTACTTGATCAGATTGTGGTGGGGAGATTGTCTTTACTGGAATACTGAAACAGGTCAGTAAACCCTTGTAGCGGTGGTCAATAAACCCTTGTAGCGGTGGTCAGTAAACCCTTGTAGCGATGGTCAGTAAACCCTTGTAGCGGTGGTCTAGCTGTTAGGACACCTGCTGTAGAATAAGGGCTTGAATTTGGTGTAAATTTCCACAAGACCGCAGGGATTCTAGCTCAACATTTTTACCGCACTAGAATTAATTTTACAAGACCAAAATCTTAACGAGAAAGAACTTTCTGCAGAGTTTTACTTTTAAACTGTTTTCATTTGAACAAGCACTATAGAGAAGATTTATCTCTCTTGCCGTATAGGTATTACATATACTTCGATATTCAACAGAATTGAAAGATGTATTTCACAAGCCTTAAAGTGTAATGTTAGAAGTTTATGCGAACTTTCTTTCCTGCTTGTAGGTTCGTGGGTGAACGACGGCTGTGAGGTGATGGAAGCTTCTACCTATGAGCAAACTCAGTGTAGATGTAATCATCTGACGTCCTTTGGAGTGAGCTTTCTGCCTGTCTCCATCCTCTTAGATGTCGTTAGCTTGCGGGTTTTTGAAATGTAAGTCTTGTTTCAAAGCAAACTCGCCTTGATTTCCATTTCATTTCATTTCATTTATTCTGGTTGTGAAGCCAAGTACTCGCAGAAAAGCGAACTTAATCACTGCACTAGCCAAGAACCCCATTGAGAGAAGACAAGTAAGGAAGTTTCAGTTTTAGATGTGGAAGGAAAACCCCAGAGAATTATTCCAGGGAAAACCTTGCATCAGGTAGGGACTGAAAACCCAATCCAGCTAGTGCCCCCGACGTGATTCGAACCAAGGTCCTAGAGGTGGAAGGCGAGGAAAGATGCCACTACACCAACTCGACCACCCAAATAAAATATAGAATAGTAAACAGTACAAGAAACTACAAGTAATTATAAACAAACTACAAAACATACAAGGGTTTGGGGAATAAGTATGTTAGCAGTTTTGGTGGAATTTTGTCACACTTATTTGCTAGGTATTAAGTTAAAC
The DNA here is from genome assembly GCA_021014325.1 of Plazaster borealis. NCBI lineage: Eukaryota > Metazoa > Echinodermata > Asteroidea > Forcipulatida > Labidiasteridae > Plazaster > Plazaster borealis. The sequence goes on from JAJGQC010000155.1 coordinate 10,072, forward strand.
TTCTTACTACCAGTGCACTCTCCTACCAAAGTGGCTCTTTCCACAAAATACCATAGAAGACTGTGGAGACCAAGTCCACAGTACACAAGCCATGGGGTTTCCACATAATATCAGCACGAAATCCATAAACCCAAATGCTAGCCTGGAAGGTATGGTACTTTGTGGCAGGCTGTGGTACCTTTGTGTCGGAGGGTTTTTAATTGATTTCTGTTTTCCTTCTTTCAGGCCGAATGCCAACCCGATCACCTACTCCTTTACGGCCAGCTTCCTCGGTATCTACATCATCCTGTTCATTTACTGTCACTTGGCAGACAAACACGATGAGAAAAAACAAGGGCTGATATACCTATGGGACAATAACCCTGCAGACCAACAGTAGTGAGTCCAAATCTTCTTTATAATGTTGCATTTATTGACCCCTTTTTCGCACGGCACATGCGGCGACTGTGCCACGCTCACCATTTGGGGAGTTACAGGGTCTATATACGTTTGGTAATGACTCTGAAAATTATTGGCAATAAAAACTTACTTGGTAAGAAGTACAGCAGCTTTGGATAGTATAATGCATTTTGAGAAACTTTTCACTGTGGTTATGGAAAAAGATACCACTTTTTATCCCCCAAAATTTGAATCTGAAAAGCGTTACTGCAGTAACGTTTCTCAGATTGGGTATTCCAATTGCAGATTATTCTTCCTGCGGGGACAAACCGCTCCAGATTTTCGGCAATATCTCAAAAACGCTACCACATTTTGAAATGAAATTTTCACAGGTTAGTTTTATGGTATGTATCTACAACTATATAGGATTAAAACAAACAGTGGGTTCCAATTACCAAAGGTATACAATCCGTTTAACTCTTTCATGCACTGACCGATTGCTAGCGACCGGCTTAAATCTCTTCAAAAAACCCAGTAGTAAAACAAAACAAAAAGATCGCACGGCCATTATTGTGACCTGTTTTTTTGGGGGGCGCCATTTGCAAAAAAAGAGTTGACAATTAATGTGTCCATATGATCAATTTATCACTAAAATAAGTGGTGAATGAAATGGTCAACAGGTAAGCGTGTAAACGCAGCGGCGCCGGAAAATTTGCACTACATAACACAAGGGGACATCGACTCACAAAATCGAAATGACACGACCAAGATTAATTTTGTTAAACACATCCATTGTCTTTGTGTGTATACAATAGTTATGAGATCACAATGGAAACGGGAATGCGAGCGGGTGCTGGCACCACGGCCAGGGTGAGTGTGGTCCTTCATGGGGAGGAGGGTCACTCCGAGACCAAGGAGCTTATCTGCAAAGGGAAGCACATCTTTGAGAAGAATTCCCGGGATCGCTTCATCGTTAGGTAAGGAGATGACTCTGGGTGTAGACCGTACACTGTTAAGTTCCTATGTGCGTTCCTTGCTTAGCAGAAAGTAGGTAAGTAAAATTTTCTGCTTGCTCAGCTCTATGACTTTGGACGGAATTGATTTCATTTGCATCCGACTGCTTTTGTATTGATTCCGTTGGCATCCGGCTGTTTTTGTGAAGCCTTGGTCTCTAAAAGACAGCCTTTATTTTCATAAGCACAGTTGGCGTTTCATGGCCCAGCGGTTAAGTGCACCGGACTCGAGCTCCGTTAATTCTGATCAGCAGAGCGGGAGTTCGAATCCCAGTCTTGACACTTGAGTCATTAAGAAAGACACTTAAATATTATTAATTCGTCTTTCAGATGGGATGATGTGTAATGCACGTAAAATAACCAAGTACACTTATCGTTGGCATGGTTGGCTGCATTAAGTTTGTTTGCACTTCAACCGATGTGCGATTATACTCCAGAGGAGGTTTCTGCACAGTACAGGAAGGTGATGATGATGATACATGATTACAAAGTCAAATTTTTTAAATTTTTATATATATATTTTTATGAGAAATTGCCTTACATCACAAGGCCGGACGGCCACCTCAAGGTGAGGGCTACACTTAACCGTTTGGGCTATCAACCCAAATCAACTGTCACCAGAGGCACTTTGCCACCTGGGGCTGAAAGAGGGTTACCCCCTTCACAGTCAGTAAGGATGTAGGCATGGGTATCATCCACTAGGAGCCTTCCTGGTAGAGCAGAATGCACTACCTTCCCAACTTTTTACGAATCAATTATGGTTAAGTGCCTTGCTCAAGGGCACAAGTGTCACGACTGGGATTCGAACCCACACTCTGCTGCTGACAACACCAGGACTTGGGTCCGGTGAACTAGACCGCTCGGCCACGACACGCCACAATCTCTCTAATCTATAATCTCTCCTCCCATAGCGTTCCCGAGTCCCTAGGCAACATGCAGAAGGTCCACGTATGGCACAACAATGCCGGCGTCTCTCCTGGCTGGTTCTTGAGCCGCGTGGCCGTCCGCGACCTCATCACCGGCCGGAAGTGGTACTTTATCTGTGAGAGGTGGTTCGCTGTCGAGGAAGACGATGGCAAGATTGAGAGAGAGTTGGAGGTCATGGACAAAGGTGTTGGTTTCCAGAAGGTATGTTTGCAAACCACCACCCCCCCCCCCCTCTGCACCACCTCAAAGCAAGAGAAAAAACAACATTTTCAAATTTATAAATATTTGTTTAATGCATAAAATAAAACTTCCCATTTTCAATAAAATTTTGTACAGGTTTTTTGTTTTAACCCATATCTGCCTTGGCATAGCACATAAACACTGTTCTTGCCTAAGCCCATGTAGTGCTCATTGTTGCATAACAATAAACATTAATTATTTGTTGCCTTGCAAATAAACACACCCCAACAAACTGTATACTGTTGGAGAGAGCACATAATTGTCTTCAATATCAAATAATAAACCACAAGGGAAACTGACTGGGTAAATATTTTTTTAAATGATTTTGGGTTGAACAAAAAAAAATTGACTAGAGTGGGATTTGAACCAACAACCTCCGGTTTAACGTGCCGGCGCTCTACCAACTGAGCTATCTAGCCCTATGTTGGCGGTCTCCCTATTTTGTCAATATCTTTGTCTTCAATGTGAGATATATTTTCCCATGTTTCTCATTTCACGTCACTAGTGATGAGAGTATAAAAGAAAGGCACTCTCTTATTGTTCATTTTGGGGTTTTTCCCTAGGTAGGCATTTACAGTGTTTGTGTATTCTACAGGAAATCCTGTAGTTAGGTAGATATGGGTCAAGAAACACCTCTTGAATGAAGGTTCTGTATTTCCACCAGCTTGCCCATCGTTTTTCCAGTCGGCTGTTCATCTAACCACTTCATGCATCGTCCTGTTCTCACTGATCCAAGTTTTGCTGTATCTGTGTTGGCGGCTACAGCTACAGCTACGGCTATGGCTGTTGCTAAGAGTGTCCCTAAGGACGTCCTATACTTCAATGCATGATGACGCGGCAATCCAGCTATAGCCATAGCCTTAGCCCTAGCCGTCAAATCGACCTTATACACTATCACCATCTAGTCAAATGCAGATATTTTCATGGTCAAAGGTGACCTTTTGATCCACTCTTTTTTCCCACAACCGCAGGCATTTTTCGCCAAGTTGTTCCAGTATTTCTCCGACTACTACCTTTGGAGTTCTGTCTTCACCCGTCCCCCGTACAGCGTCTTCACCAGGGTGCAGCGTCTGACTTGCCTTATGTGCATCTCCATGGGATTCATGTGCATCAACACCATCTGGTACCAGCATCTTGACAAAGAGGTATAGCTTTTGTTTAAAGGCATCGTACACGTTTGGTAATTACTCAAAATATATATTAGCATAAAAACTGACTTGGTAACAAGCAACAGGCACACAAATTTGTATAACAAGGGTGTTTTTTCTTTCATCATTTTCTTGCAACTTCGATGACCAATTGAGCCCAAATTGTTATTTTATGCATATGTTGGGATACACCAAATGAGAACACTGGTCTTTGACAATTACCAAACGTGTACGATGCCTTTAAGGCAGGGTATACTTTTGGTAATTGTTAAAGACCAGTATCCTCACAATGCTGTAGCTTCAACCAAAGCTGTTTCGGTCGCAGCCTTAAACTAAATTTGTTGTTGGTTGACAATTTCTCCCATTTTTACTAATAGGAAGTTGAGCTTGGTTTGGTTGATGTATCCGGAGAGGCAATGCTAGTGGGAATAGTAACGGCCCTAATCGCTATCCCGGTCAACTTCCCTGTAATCATGGTCTTCAGACGAACAAGGGTACGTTCCTTTTCTCAATTCATTTATAAATGGGTAGCTGCGAGGATAGAGGTTGATGTTGTGTTTGAAAAGCCACGGCAGCTCAAGGCTGTACACTCTCCAGGGAGCTGAGAAAGATTAAAGGAATGTTATTGGCCCAATGACCAGGGTACTAATGTAAATCGCATTGATACGTTATTGTAAAATGCGCAAAATAAGAAATAGTTATTATTATTATTATTATATGATACATCACAGGGTTTTTTTGAAAGGGTAAATTCATTTTCAATCTGCTGCCGTTGAGTTAAGGAACAACTTTACTAGAAGTTGTCAAACAGACCGAAACATCAGAACGATTCAAAAACCGAGTCAAAACAGATCTGTTAAATTTGTATATTTTTGTTGACTTTGTTACAGTGCATAGGGACCTCATGATGATAATATGCACTATTTAAGTATGGTTTTTACCCCTCAGCCCCATAGGCTGAAAGGGGTATTGTCATTGCCTAAGACGTCCGTCCAGACAGATGTCCGTCCGGCCGGGCACTTTTGTTTGCGGACCGTATCTCTGTTTACAAATGATATTTGGACCTGGGTGGGGGGGGGGGGGAGGGGGGTTGCCCTTGGAGAAAGGAAAGTTGGGATTGTTTTGGGGTGAAACGGTCAAGGTTCAAGGTTACTGTGGTGAGTTATAAATGGTTTTCAGACTGTAACTCCAGTTAGAAGTGACATTTGGACTTGTAACATGGGTGGGGGTTGGTCCTTGGGGAAAGGAAAGTTGGGATTATTTTAGGGTGAAAAGCGTAAACGTCAATGTCACATTCTTCAGGTATTGGTACACGGTTTGTTGATATTTTTGGTTTGTTACTATTTACTAGGGTTGAGGAGGGTTTCAGAAGCATCACGGTTATTTGTATTAATTTTATAATTATTATTATTATCAATGTTATTATTGTAAACAATTCCGTTTCTCTCTGATGGGTTGACAGGCAAGACGTGAAGAGATTGAAGAGGAGAAGACGTTCAGGAGTGTGAAAGCAACGGTGGACATTCCAGAGTCAGGTTCGTTTGGAATACATAGAAGCTTTGCGCAGACTGTCAGGGTAGATATTTCACCGAGTTGCTCAGCCAAGAAAATTGTGTAAAATGAGCAGCCCAAAAAAAATTGTGGGAGCAGTCTCAAGCACATCAATATTTGTCGGCCCCGTCAATCAAGGACTTCTCTTTGTTCTATGCTCACATTGTTTGGACTGAATTTTTTCCTGTGACATCCCCATTGGTTTTGTGCATGATAGTGAAGCGAGGATGTCCTCGCTCTGTCAAAACGCCAAGATTGTTTGGACTTTTTATTTTGGCGACATTCCCATTGTTTTTATGCATGAAAGCGAAGTGAGGATGTCCTTGCTATGTCAAGACACCCGGATCCCTTTTGTTAAAGTCCTTGGTTTGAACGGGAACACACCCCTATTGGTTTTGATTGTGTGTTTATAAACTGCACAGCATGTTGGCACTATTTGTCGTGTTCTTGAAAAACTGTGTGGTTGAACGGCTCTCTATAAAAAAAGGGCCACATACCTCAACTTAGCCATGTTGGTTCGGGACATACTTTACTTTTTTTAATCTCATTTTGTGGCCACTGCTGCTTGCTTCCAAGGAGTTGAGATGTTTGGCTCGATTTCACAACACACTAAGATCCATCTTAAGATGAGTTGTGATTCGTATTGTGACATCACACTTGGCTTAGCAATTAAGATTGATATAATCCCAAGATCCATTCTAGCTCTTTGTGAAATGGAGCCCCCAAATGAACAACGGTAGTAACAGCATGTCTGCTCAGTACTATAAGGTCATTGGTGCAATTTGTATGGATTTCATCAAATTGCTTTCGCATATTTTGGAGGTCGTGGTAAATGGAATTTATTGATCAAGAGTGGTCTTCAAAACATTTGTTTGGCAAAAAGAAACTTTCATTTTCTAAGTAAAATATTTATTTGTTGATTTTGATTTAGTTTTTTCAAATTGATACGCATGTTTCATTTGATGACTTTTTTGATCATTAAGAGTATGAAATTGCGATTAATGACCTTATAGCACTGAGCCAACGAGCGTAAGGCTTGGTTTAAACGCACCTAATAAACGGATGCTTTTATTACAATTTCAGCTGAACCAGTGGAGACAATTCTGAATGAGGGCAGCTGGGATTCAGGCATGGGAGACCAATCTGATACTAACCTACACGACCTACAGGGCTGGGCCCAAGAGAAATGGAAACACAGGCAAAGGGTAAGACGTTGAAATACGCTTGATGTAAGCGCGGAATTCCCTGCTTCCGTAAGTGCTGATTCTTTGCTTATGGTAAGCAGAGCCCTGAAATTGGGCCCAGATGAATCGGGTTAATACGACATAAGCTAAAAGCATTGTCCTCATTGAGTTCAAAAGAAGTTTGCTTTTTCTGCGAGTCCTTGGCTTCACAACCAGAATAAATGAAATGAAACCTCTAGAGTTAATTAATCAGCCAACATAAACATCTTTTTAATACACCCCTCAGAGCTCCATCAACCAAAGCAAGAGCAGCAGCCGCGCCGTCAGTGAGGTCAGTCGTAGCTATGACTCCCTCAGCTTCACCAGCACCTCGGACGCCTCCCTGAGCAGTAGAGGCAAGCACCCTGAGGTCAGCGACAGCGGGGTCAGCTCACCGGACACCCACAGCCTGCAGTCTAACTACTTGGCAGGGTGCTACCAGGCTGACCACAAGAGGCTGACCAGTCCCAAGATATGGCTGCCCAACTGGTGTGGGATGTTGGCCTGGGGGATCTGTGTCTTCATTTCCGTGTTCTCGGCCATGGTCTCCATTTACTACGGATACAGGTATTGGTTTGATTTGAAACTTTGCATGCTGAGAAAAATTCCAGAAACTAAGGTTTTGTGGTATCTCCGCTAGCTGTTCTAGGCCTTGTTCTCCATTTATTACGGATACAGGTATTGGTTCGATTTGAAACTTTGCATGCTGAGAAAAATTCCAGAAACTTAGGTTTTTGTGGTAACTCCACAAGCTGTTCTTGTCCTTGGTCTCCATTTATTATGGATACAGGTATTGGTTCGATTTGAAACGTTTGAATGCTGAGAAAAGTCTTGAAACTCAGGTCTGTGGTAACTCCACAGGCTTTTCTTGTCCTTGGTCTCCATTTATTATGGATACAGGTATTGGTTCGATTTGAAACTTTGCATGCAGAGAAAAATTCCAGAAACCGTAGGTTTTTGTGGTAACTCCACAAGCTGTTCTTGTCCTTGGTCTCCATTTATTATGGATACAGGTATTGGTTCGATTTGAAACTTTGCATGCAGAGAAAAATTCCAGAAACCGTAGGTTTTTGTGGTAACTCCACAAGCTGTTCTTGTCCTTGGTCTCCATTTAGTATGGATACAGGTATTGGTTGGATTTGAAACTTTTGCATGCAGAGAAAAATTCCAGAAACTAAGGTTTGTGGTAACTCCACAAGCTTTTCTTGTCCTTGGTCTCGATTTATTATGGATACAGGTATTGGTTGGATTTGAAACTTTGCATGCAGAGAAAAATTCCAGAAACCGTAGGTTTTTGTGGTAACTCCACAAGCTGTTCTTGTCCTTGGTCTCCATTTATTATGGATACAGGTATTGGTTCGATTTGAAACTTTGCATGCAGAGAAAAATTCCAGAAACCGTAGGTTTTTGTGGTAACTCCACAAGCTGTTCTTGTCCTTGGTCTCCATTTAGTATGGATACAGGTATTGGTTGGATTTGAAACTTTTGCATGCAGAGAAAAATTCCAGAAACTAAGGTTTGTGGTAACTCCACAAGCTTTTCTTGTCCTTGGTCTCGATTTATTATGGATACAGGTATTGGTTGGATTTGAAACTTTTGCATGCAGAGAAAAATTCCAGAAACTAAGGTTTGTGGTAACTCCACAAGCTTTTCTTGTCCTTGGTCTCGATTTATTATGGATACAGGTATTGGTTGGATTTGAAACTTTTGCATGCAGAGAAAAATTCCAGAAACTAAGGTTTGTGGTAACTCCACAAGCTTTTCTTGTCCTTGGTCTCGATTTATTATGGATACAGGTATTGGTTGGATTTGAAACTTTTGCATGCAGAGAAAAATTCCAGAAACTAAGGTTTGTGGTAACTCCACAAGCTTTTCTTGTCCTTGGTCTCGATTTATTATGGATACAGGTATTGGTTGGATTTGAAACTTTTGCATGCAGAGAAAAATTCCAGAAACTAAGGTTTGTGGTAACTCCACAAGCTTTTCTTGTCCTTGGTCTCCATTTATTATGGATACAGGTATTGGTTCGATTTAAAACTTTGCATGCTGAGAAAAATTCCAGAAACTAAGGTTTGTGGTAACTCCACAAGCTGTTCTTGTCCTTTGGTCTCCGTGTAAGAATCTTTTCTTCAAAGAAGTTGTGGTTCTAAGAAGAACTAGAAGTGAGATAAGTCTTGCCACTTGGTAGTCGTCTCTGTGATGAATTGGGGTGGTTCTGAAAAGAACTGGTGGTATAACAACTCGGGTGTTTTGATCAATGTGCTCTGATTGTCTTCAAGAGAAGACGATCAAAAAGCTTCGTTTCAGAGCCAAAGAGTTATCGATGCAGATCTTGTCATGTCGGTGCAACAAGGTCGTAACTCGATTCTGCAACGGAGTCTTATCTCACGGCGCTGTTTCTCAATGTCCATTGCCTTTGTGTATTCATCAGGGCTCAAATTTGGGGGGAAAATCCACTAGACCGCAGGACTTGTAGCTCAGAATCTTTACTGGACCATGATTTTATTTACAAGACCAGAATCAAAATGAGAAGAGACTAGAATCAAACTGAGAAAACAGTTTTATCATCTCAACTGTTTTATTTCAACAAACACTAAGAGAAGATATATCTCTTCTGTTTTATGGGTGATACTCAG
>JAJGQC010000156.1:0-25000 GCA_021014325.1 Plazaster borealis
AATCCTTATGTATAGAGAAACTTAGTGCTTCTTAGAGCCAATCATTGTGTACAGTAAAAGCCTTATTAATCTCATGCATCTGTTTTTTCAAAATCTTAGAGTTCTTACAAAAAATTTCTGACAAGACAGTTTATTGATTGTATTTCCTGAACATGAAGAGTTAATCTGTGTATGGTAATTATTATTCCAACTAAGAAGTTATCCATTTTGTTTCAATTTTGTATCTAACTGTGACTCATTCAAATAATTAATGGAAGTGTGTAAGATTTTAACATTCCAAAGATTCCATCATTATTGCGTCAATAGACACAATCCGCGACCGGAGTCACGTGACTCATAGTGGGTATACAATGTAAACAAACCAAGCAAGCAATGCGCAGTGTGTATAGAAAAGCATGGCTGCTTCCAAGTGCTTCTGCCAAAGGTGCAGAAGAAGCCACGCTTTTCCACGCACACTGGGCGTGGCTGCTTGGTTTGTTTACATTCTATACCCACTATGAGTCACGTGACTCCGGTCACCAACTGTGTCTATTAAATTCTTGCAGTACCCACTGCTGATATAATACAGAATTTAAACTGTCGTTTAGACACCGGATACGCTCGGTGGTCTGGTGGTTAAGAAATTTGCTCTAGAATGTGGGGCTCGTAGGTTCGAATCCCACCCAGGTAGCCTGTGGATTCAGTAAGCACCAAGTATACACAGTGCTTATCACACATCAATGTAGGGTAAAACCCGGACATCCTACCAGGGTTTGGTACCAACTACAAACCCAAAATAATATTCCTGTTTCGCCCAATTATATAAAGCTGTTAGACAGAAAGAAATGCTGAGCAGATTTATTTGCTAAATTCATTGAACTTTGGCTGGTAGCTTAAATTTGTATATGGGGCAGATATGGGAAATATTTGGTGGAATTGTGCCTTTGACGATACAAGCATGGACTTTTGCACACAGTCAGAGTATTTCATGAGAAAGATATTTGGCTATAGGGCCATTGCAGATTTGACCTTTGAACAAATATAGGTAGAATAACAAGCAATTTCTCAAAATTGTCAAAATGGCTGACATTCATACTCTGACTCTGTGCCAAATTTCATGCTTGTATCATCAAAGGCACAATCCCGACACCTACCTGCCGTACTAGCAAGTGACTTGGCACTAATAATAGCAACTTGTTTTTACTTATTAGTTTTATAACTTTTAGCCCAGTGGGAGGTAACTCACCACGGCCCAAATTGATAAAGCTGTTCAATACACAAATGCTTAGCAAATAAATCTGCAGGGCACAATGAAAACTAACTGGCAGTTTTAGCTGGTAACCTGTTTCTGCCAAGCAGTATTTTGCCTGTGCTCAGCCATTTTAATTTTGTGCCTACCAGCTTTCAGAATACAGTAAGGAATTTATTTGTAGCTTAGGACAATTTTTAACGAGAGCATTGGTTTGGAGACGGAGGCCCTTGGACTTAAATCTGTTGGCAAGTCTAGATTGTATTTTAAAGATAGCTTTGTGTTAAACAGAAAAATCAAAAGCAATAAAAAACAAATCCATATATTTGTAACCTGACATTGCTATTGTATGTACAGTGACTGACTACTGAACTGTTTGATAACACTAACTGTTTGTTCAGATGACAAGCAGGATGCACTAGTAAGAAACTATGAACCAGACATTAATTACATTTGAATTGGAGACTATTGGACTATTCTTACAACTAATTAGTAATATCTGGGCACTACGTTCAAGACTAGAGCTTCTAAAGCTATGGTACAATTAATTTGGACAAATTAGGAATTGGATAATGTTAACAGTATTTTAAAAATGTGATTTGTTAAAGTTATGACACTGGATTGGGCAAGATTAAAAAAAACAGATTTTTTTGTTTTTAAAGCTTACCTGTTTAGCTTGATACCAGCATCAAATCTCCTCACAGGCCTGGAATTTGCATGGAGGCCTCTGTATCTCTGGTCTTTGCCTTGGTGCCCCTTCAAACTTTCTGGTAGACTTTAACATTTTTGTTTGGAATTGCCCTTTGCAAAATCAAAATGGCCTTGCCCTCTCAAAGATGAAATTCCAGGCCTGTCCTGGGATACTTTTACGTCTGGAAATCATCACCGCTTCTTCACTTACTTTGATTTGTCAAATGAAAAAACAAAAAACAAACTACTCTGTATACATGAACATTCACAAAAAAGTACTCAAAAAGATAACATTATTTTTTCAAAGAAAGCGAGATTTGCACGGATTGCAGCGGTCCAATTAAGAAACGGTTATTTATCAGTTTTCACCCTTTTCAAAGCTGTTGCCTACACTTTGACAGCATTTCAGATAGAACTATTTCTACGGAGGATTGGTACAGGAATGAACTTTATAATAAGTGAAATTTCAGATGAGACAATTTTTATTATTTAATCTTGGTATTTTTTTTAATTACCAATCTTTCACTTTGTCATAAGGTTTTACAAATACAAATTGCTAGGAGAGCCTGTTACAAGACGTACATTTATAATGACATCCAGCTGGTAGCCTTTTCCTGCTAAGACAAAAATATGTTAAAGAGGGGCCTCAAGGTTGATTTCATTTTTGTGGTGCACTCATTTTCCAATAGATAGAGTCCTTATGAAAATGGGGGGAAAATTACTAGTCTCTTACCTCACTTTAAAATGGTGTAAAATGCTGTTGTATTTGATACCCTTCCAGTGCAAATTGTGTCCAACATCCAAAAACATCCAGTGACGTCACATTTCAAATATATGGCCTGCATGTCTTTAGAATGTACAGACCCATTTGTTGTTGATATCCAACGACATAATGTTTCAAATTTTGCTTTGAAAGGGTATCAAATCAAATGATATTTACATGAGGACTCTTTCTACTGGAAAACGAGTAAATCAAAAAACTTAATTGGACCTTGGAGCCCCTCTGTAATCGTGAGAAACAAGTTGAGCCAAGCAACTCCAAGACTTTAGTGTACTAATACACTATCTTTGGTTAAGAGCTATCGGAGTGTATACATAATGGCTATTAGATAGTTAATGACTAGAATATCGTAGTAAACTTGAATAACCAGAGAACTGGACTCTGCAAGCTTGATACGTATCTGCATTTAAATGTAAGCCTTATGTCAGTGTACCTTTGTGCTTTCACTTCAGATATACGTACGTATGTGACCGACATTTTAACATCAACATCCTCATCTTAGTTCAGCATTTTGCAACAGTATGATGAAATTTTAAAAAATAAGTGATTTTTAACTTTGGTTATTTATTTGTACATATGGACTCGGCATGTTTCCGTTGGGTATTTAGTAGAGACAAAGTACTTTGAAATTGATTCTTAAACCCGTTGTACATGTAGCAATCACGTTATCATTATTCCACACTGTATATTATGTATATATATGATATTGGGTTTTCTTGCAATTGAATAGCTTTATTAATAAATGTAGGATTTGAAGCATAATATTGATCCAGTATAATAAAACTTTTACACATAATGTACCTGATATTGTGTTATATGTGTACTTTGTGCATTTCATTTGATGATTAGTGCTGAGGTAAATAGAGAAGATTTGGGTCATCAACATAGACAATACAGGCATGATTGACCTTTGGGAAAAAGTAGGGCAATTTTGTTCAGTACAGTGTAAAACCTCTATACAGCGCTTACCAAATATCAGTGAAAGGGTAGAAACCAAAAATAATTACAAAGCAATTTTACAGAAACACAATCACAACAAAATCAAAACTACTTCATACTGAATGTCATATTCTATAGTACCATTTATTGTTACATTTACATATTTACATGTACTCGTACAAATAAAAAATGGCAAGCCCCAGATTATTCACGAAGTGTTTAAAACTTAACATAAATATTTCAATAAAATAAACTTGTACGTGTCTTCAAGTACAGACCTACCATAATGAACGAAACAATCTCCAGGCCTGATACTTCACAGAGGCAATTCGCCGTATTTTTGACCGCGTGAGGGCGTTTGTGGACCAATTTTTACGTGATGAAAAACAAGTAAACAAACAGGTTTTTGTCATTTTTGTTATTTCTTTGTTTATGTATTTCGTCAATGATGCAAGAAAACTACCTACAGGCAATTAAAATAAGATGAATCTGTAGTTGTGATGCAGTACATTCCTGAAGAAAGCGCCCTCATGCGGTCAAAAATATGGTCCATTGCCTCCATGCCCCTGGTCCCCTGGTCACTCCCCTGGTGCCCTTGAAATGTTCCACAAATCTACATTTCGATAATACATGTAGAGGCGCCCCCCTTACAAGTAAACTACTTTGTCATTACAACAACGAAGTATCAGGCCTGTACCTGGGCCCAATTTCATAGAGCTGCTTAAGCACAACAAAATTATGCTCACCAGCCAAAATACCATGTCTCATGTAACATTTATGACTGGTATCCTGCTCATTTGTGCTTAGCAGAACATTGGTAAGCGACATTTTCTGCTTAGGCAGCTCTGTGTAATTGGGCCCTGTTTAGAGATTACTTGAAATCTTGAAATTGGCACAGTGGTATTAAAAAACAAAAGCAGTTGTTACAATCATGTTAAATTACTTACAATTTTATTCATTGGCAAAATTGATTTTTCCAGGGTTAGGGATTGTCAGTTATCCATAGAGTTATACATAAGAACTGGAGAGCACACCAAACCATGTGACGTGGCCGACAAGAAGCATTTCTTCCCATTGAGACAATGGTACTGACCTATCATATTACACTGGTCACTTATCAGTTTATTCAGCAAACACTTTCCAAACTGACATTTGTATGCAATTTACCGGTAGGGATTTGTACCCATGGCTGCAGTGTTGCCATTAACTTTTTTAGTGACTGGCCAGCAAAACCAGTTAGTCATTTCACTGGACTGTCAGCTTTTTTGTTAGTCTGTACATGTACATGGAGGAAGAGTCTGTATTTCACATTAAATGGGGATGCCTTCCAACACTGAAGTAGCCACCCGGACCACTTACAGTAAAGTTGGACAGGTCCTCGTGTGTTATTAACTGGCATCTGGCCAGCAGACCACTGCTAAGGGAGAATGCTGGGCGGGTCAGCTGGGTTACGTGCATGACATACATGCAGCTCCCTCTAGTTCCATTATATAACTCCATGGTGTCATTTCAGACATCTTCCATTCAGAAGGTGATCTTTTTCAAACTTCAAAAGAGTAATTTCAAAACAGATTTACATGTAGTCTGGTCCAAATTACCCGTTTCAGCAACTTACTCTCTTCACTAACAATATGAGGCTGTGTCCGGACTGGTGGCTGTGGCTGTTGCTAAGGTTATTGCTTTGGGCTTTCTATGCTTCAACAATGTTCACATGACAATTAAGCCAAAGCCATTAATTCGGACATAGCCTGAACACTTTTAAAGAAGAGTAACTTCAGTTTGTGTTCAAACAATACACACATATTCAGGGCTCGAATTTGGGAAAAAAATCAACAAGATTGTAGCAGGGCTTGTAGCTAAAACATTTTCACTGGATCAGAAATTGTTGTACAAGACCAGAATCAAAATGAGAAGAAAACTTCCAGAGTCTAATTGATACAGTTTAACATGCATTTAACTGTTTTCATTTGAAAAAATAGGCACTAAAACATGTAAGAGAAGATTTATCTGATCTGTTTTTTGGGGTATTAAGTATACTTCATTACTCAACAGAATTGAAAGGTATTTTCCAGACTCAAGGTCAACATTTGAAGATAATTTGCTTCTGTACAAGATATTACACAGTGAGGTTTTGTTATTCCGTTGTAAAACCAAAGACCGCCGGACTTGTCCGGTCATATGTTTACTGGCCCTACACTAAAACCACTGGCCTCGGGCCTGCGGTCCAGTGTCAAATTCGAGCCCTGCATATGTTACAACACCCCTATGTTCCGACACCCCCAGTGCATTCTCCTAATCCTAACTGTAACCCAAACCCAAACTCTAACGCTAGCGTGTAAATCATCATGAGGTTTTGGGAACATAAGCTTGTTGGAACATAGGGGTGTCAGAATTTAGAGCAGTCACCGTTCGAACACACCATACAACCAACATGTGAAAACAAAACAATAAAGCCCGGTTCATACATGTACTTCCTGCGAGTGCTTCGTGCAAAGCGAAATTGATGTCACAGCTCTGTTTTGTTAAAAGCAAATTATTGACGTCAAAATTCGTGTTGCATTCCCATTCCCAGAAGGTATGAACCGAGCTTAACAGTTTTTGTTTTGTCAGGGATTTTGTGCCCAATCAAGGTACATATTTATTTTGATTGCCACAGGAACGTAAACAGATATCTTTTCTCTCTTTAAATTGTTCTTATTTTCCTTGTAGCCCTCACCCTAAGTGACCTTTCTGTCTTGTGTTGCGCGATTCTTTTTATGAAAACAAAAATTAAAAAAATTACAACAAAATAAGCATTGCTGATTTTGGGGGCTTGAAATCTTTTTCTGGTGGGGGCCTGTTAACTTTATAATCAGTGAGCTTTCAGATTGAAAATAAGATCAAATTTCTTTCGATAATTACAAATCCTGTATTTTGCATTTGTAACTTGCAACCTCAAAAAACAGGAAAAGTCATTAACTTTGTACATAACCAAATGGCTAAAAGTGAACAGTCTGGCACATTGACATATGTATCATTGCTGTTTTCATTATTGCATACAGGGATCATGACAGAAATAGCCAGGACATAGCACTCAGCACTAATGACCCGGATCTCAGACCAACATTCTACCACTAGCCATCACCGCATTGGTAGTACAGTCAGGACATGCAAGTAAACATAAAGCTTGGACATAACGCGTGCGTACATTATTTAATTTTGACATGTTATCTGAGATGCAGGTACTGAACTTCTATTTTTAGCATTAGTGCCGAGTGCTAGGACCAGAAAGCTGAAATAAGTCAATTAAATGCAGGGTGTACTTTTGGCAATTACTCCACAAGTTAATGACTATACAAACTTACTAGGTAAAAAGCACTGGAGAACTGTGGATATTATAAAACATTGTTAGAAATGACCCCCTTTGAAGTAATGTAGTTTTAGAGAAAGAGGTAATTTGTTTCACCCCAAAATTTGAATATGAGAAAGGCTTCAGGCCTGAAGCCTTTCTCAGGCATCTGAAAGCACACAATTCTATGCAACAAGGGTGTTTTTTTCTTTCATTATTTCCTTGCAACTTCGATAACCAACTGAGCCCAAATTTTCACAGGTTTGTTATTTTATGCATATGTTGGGATACACCGAGTGAGGATACTGGTCTTTGACAATTACCAAAAGTATACCCTGCCTTTAAGTAGCAATTAAAATTTCTACATGAATAAGATTGATTATTGAACAATTTACATTTAAATACATTTGGAAAACAACCTGTGAAAGTTTCAGTTACTGCATACATTATACCAAAACAGCTTAATGCTATAAATGCTGCTCATTGGCTACTAAGTTCATTCCAGATCATGTTTTGATCGGTGATAAGTTATGGTACTGTACATCATAACCTGTAACAATAAAGTCCATAAAAGGGGTAACAACCTATGAAAGTTTCAGTTACTGTATACACTATACCAAGACAGTTTAATGCTATAAATGCTGCTCATCGGATACTAAATTCATTCCAGATCATGTTTTGATGGTACAGTATAACCTGTAACAATAAAGTCTATTTGGAATCTCAGGCACGCAAAGCATGATGAGATCGAATCACGATTAAGCAAAGATAAACAATCAGTCACCAAGAGCGATGAGCTGATAAGGTGCTATATAAATGAGTCTTTTAGTAGTCAAATTGAGTACACCCGTGGGGAGTTGACGGACTACCTCATCACTATGATATCGGGCTGCATCGTCAAGGCGATAGATTTTATCATTTGGGAGGAGTGTGAGGCGTGCCAGGACGATACCTTCGAGGCAAACCAGATGGGGCACGGTTGTTGTACGGTGCCCTACGTCGAACAATTTAAACAGTTTTACGGCGAAGCCCGACATATTGTCAAAACGCAATACATGGATAAGATCATTCTCCATTTAAAAGACGAGCTCAGAGATGACGAGTGGCTACATGTGGTCGCCCAAAGAGAGGACATTTTAGAGACCTATTTTATTAAGTTTTGGAACTTTGAAATGCTGCAACATGCGACCAAAACAAACCTACGAGTCGCAGCAACATCATTGAGTCTGGTGCCGCATTAGGCTCATCATCGAGGGTGCTAATTATTAGATATTATTAGATGTAAGGGTTGTATTGGTTTTACTTTAAATTGTGGATATTTATTATTGGATGTGTTTTATGGTTATTGGATAAATAAAATACCATGGTTCTTATCAAATTTATATGTTTAAATATTGTATGTTTTATCAAAAGCGTTCATTTAAACTGTAAAACTACTTCGCAACGCATCAACATGAAAGACCGTGAAGAATATCTAAAAGGGCTATACTATGACATAGAGCATGAAGCGGGTTTAGGAGGTGTAGAGAAGTTATACGAAGCAGTTAAACATGGTGGAAAGTATAACCTGAATCGTATGATGACGTTGACGAACTACCAGCCTCCCCTCCAGTTGAGCAGAACAACCCCTCTCCGGCAGATCATGATGATGTACTCCCCCCATCACCTGTGGTTACCCCCCCCCCCCCCTGCACGACGATCCCCTTGAATTCCCCGATCTTGAGAACAATGACGGCGATGATGATGACAGAGTGGGCCAAATCCTTCGTAGACACTGGTCATCGATTAGAACACACCATCTTATTGACAGACCGCTCCAAGATATCCACAAGATATCCAGCCCTTCTACGGAACTGGTCGCAATGTCACATGCAACAACTTCTTCACAAGCGCCGCCTTAGCAGACCATTTGCTCACCCAAAGGATGACCATCGTCGGGACAATCAAGGGCCATCGCCGCGAAGTTCCCAAGGAGATGCACAAGGAAAGTGTGAAGAGACGGGATGTGAAGTCGTCCCGTTTCGTCTTCAACAACAACAAGACCCTGGTGTCATTTGTGCCCAAAAAGAACAAAAACGTGACACTCCTCTCCACAATGCACCATGACAACGCAACCAACCCAATAACCCAGAACTAAAGCGGGACTGGACACCTTGCACTAAGAGAGGTGTACGACAGACTGACACATGGACCAGCTACCTCCAGATCCGTTCTTTCCAAAGATCTGGGAGGACCCCGAAAGGAGTTCCTCCGCCTTGCACTATGAGAGGTGTACGACAGACTGACACATGCGGTGGAGCATCGCTGGACGCCCCTGCTGGGTGATTGGGAAATTTCTTTAGCTCCCCAGACCTCTATGATAAACTGTGCAGCAATAAGACTGATGCTGTAGGAACTTTGAGATATACTAGAAAGAGTTTGCTCAACTATCTTATGACACAGTAGGAAAACTTAAATGTGATCATACTGGAACTGAAGAACATACTTTCAAAATGCTATTAGCATTAAAGAAAAATTAAGAGTTTCCACAAAGAATCAGTAGGAATCTCGGAGCAGATTGGGAGAAGCTGGCTACGTTTCTTAATTTATCTTATGACACAGTAGGAAAACTTAAATGTGATCATACTGGAACTGAAGAACGTAATTTTTCAAATGCTTCTAGCATTTAAGAAAAATTAAGAGTTTCTACGAAGATTCAGTAGGAATCTCGGAGCAGATTGGGAGAAGCTGGCTACGTTTCTTAATTTATCTTATGACACAGTAGGAAAACTTAAATGTGATCGTACTGGAACTGAAGAACTTACTTTCCAAATGCTATTAGCATTTAAGAAAAATTCAAGCGCGGGTCAACGTGGATTGGCAGACCATTTTCAGACAGCGTTAAGGGAGATTGGAAGAATAGCCCTTGTACATTACCAAAGACTCGAGCTGAAACAATGCGGCGCAGACTCTATAGCCCAACAGCAGGAGAAGCTGCCCCTACCGACTAAGGAGGTATTTCAGGACAAGGATCTACTGGCGTTGAAGAGTGACGAATCCAAGCCAGAGGGTGAGAGTCAGGGTCAGGGCACATTGAATGATAATAATAATAATAATAAATATGATTTATAATGCGCCAAATCCACTCTGCAGAGTGCTCAAGGCGCAATGGAAGAAAGAGAAGGGACAAATGAAGAATTAAGAATAGGAACCATTAAATAGGTGAGTCTTCAGGTAACGTTTAAATGTATCAACAGAAGTGCAATTTCTTATAACCAGAGGGAGAACATTCCATAGAGCTGGACCAGCATGTGCAAAAGCCCGTTCCCCCCATACTTTAGTAGATTTGGGAATAACTAGAGAACCAGAGTTGGACGAACGTAAAGATCTGACAGGAGTGTATTTATGAACTAGACCAACATTGTATTGAGGAGAGGAACCATTCACCGAGTGGAAGACAAGAAGCAATATTTTAAATATGATGCGATCTTTTACTTGTAACCAGTGAAGAGATTTTAGAGTGGGAGTGATATGGGTATGTTTTTTAGAGAGGGTGAAAATACGTGCTGCAGCGTTTTGGAGCTTTTGGAGTTTGGACAACTGGGTCTGGGGTAAGTTGAAAAGCAGGGCATTCCCAAAATCAAGTCGAGAGGAAATTAGTGCGTGAACTAATTTTTCAGTAGCAGATTTTGTTAAGTATTTCCTAATGAACCCAATATTGCGAAGTTGGTACCTTACAGATCTACAAATGCTGGAAATTTGATGAGACATTGTCATGCCAAAATCCAACATTACTCCTAGGTTGCGACACGCCTGGGACACATTGATCGTACAGCCAGAGAAAGAGATGGATTCCAAATTGACTTTACTTAACTGAGTCCTTGAACCAAATAAAAGAAACTCAGATTTGGAAAGGTTCAGTTTTAATGAATGAGAGTTCAGCCAGGAATGGACGTCAAACAAGCAATTTTCAAGGCGGGCGACTGCATTTGTAGCATCAGCCTGGTTGGGTTTGAAGGAAAGATAAAGTTGGATATCATCGGCGTATATGTGATAATTGATATTATGGCGTCGTAGGATGTGTCCCAAACTAATCAGGTAAACAGAAAATAAGGTGGGCCCGCCCACAGAACCCTGTGGTACACCGCGAGTGAGAGGCATACTGTGTGATTTGCAGTCTTTGATACAGACAATCTGTGAGTGACAAAAAAGATACGACTGAAACCATTCATATGCCTGACCTCTAACACCGAATGAACGGAGGGTGTTCAGCAAAACAGAATGGTTGACGGTGTCGAAAGCGGAAGACATATCGAGTAAGAGCATGAGAGAATGATGCGTCCAAAGAGCAAGAAACCCGTAAGGAACTTTCATTTAATATAATACAGTCGTTATGTGCCCGAGCCCCGAGAAATAAGAAAACAAGTTTATACTTCGATACTTGACACTTTATAATTTTTGAAGAGAAAAGAAATACGAAGAGCCAGAGCATACACCACCCTGCAAAAAATGCAAAAGTTTTGCGGCTTTGTTGGACGAAACGTTTGAGCACGGCAACATGCACACCGAAACCCCCAAAACACGGCAATCCCCCCTCAAAATATTGCAGCTGAAGAAGTCAACTGGTATATCGCAAAAAGAAGATCCACTTCACTAGTGGAAGCTGAAAAACCATCGCTATGAGGTATTTTGGCTTCAAAGGTGACCACAGGAACCTCCACGTCAACCCACCAAAAAGAAGGAGTTTTCCTGCGATAAGTGTTGCAAGACATATACCCGCCGAGACAACTTAAAGCGCCAAAAGAGAGGTCATGTTGATGAGCAGGACCATCAACTTATAATCCCGGCCATATCTCGTTGGGCCCCCTGCCCCCTTTCAATGTTGGTTCCAATTGCCGACTATCAAGCCAGAGCGCCTGGTGCGAGGGTATGGCGATGGCGCAGTGAGGGTCTGAACCAGCATTGTACAGCAAAGGGGAGCAAAGTCGGATCCGGGGGACGAGTTGTGAAGTTGATGGTTGCGATTACGCACGGAGAAGGAGTAATATTATGTGAACCATATGAGACAATGAACGGTGCATATTTTGCCCAGTTCGTGACAGAGAAGTTTGAGGCTATGATTTCAAGAGCGGACAAAGGAGAAAGCCGCTTGTTTCTACAAGATGGGGACCCCAGTCAAAACTCAAGGGCTGCCCGGGACGCGATGACAGACATCGATGTAGAGCTGCTATCCATTCCCTGGTTGACAGGACCACACTCGCCACAATGGAGAGATATTCCTCATCGCTTCCCAATCTGGCTCTCAGTTTGGTAAGGAAAATGTTCAGTGAGGAGGAGATGAGGACATCTAATTGTAGGGGGGTTAGGGGTCTCCTTCCATTAGAGTCTGTGAGGATGGCTTATGTGAGAAAACAGTTTGATGCATTTTGGAAGAGAGACTGCATAACCGCGATCGATAAGGGTTGCCGGCGGTTTCGCCGAAAGGACAGAACCTAGTACTCTACTCTTCACTAAACATTCCTTTCCTTTCACTTTGCTCATATGGTTTTGATGATTTTTATAATAAATTTCTGTGGCTTTTTCCAGTTTTTTGTTGTCCAATAAGAGCTTGTGAAAATCTAAAACCAGTCTCTAAACATTCATGGCATTAGGTTTTGCACATTTTAATTGATTAGATCTTTCAATGGATTAGTTACTATAAAATACTGGTTTACCGAGTTGTTTACACGGTGGCCTGGTTACGGCTCAAATCTCAAAATACTATAAAATAGGAGATAAGACTAGCGCTCAACTCCGAAATAACACTGATAAAAAAGCCTCATATATAAGGAGTGAAGGATACAACCTTGCTGAAATGAAGGAGTGCGAGTGGGAGCCTAAATAAAAATCAATCCAGATTTAAAAGCGTTTCTAAAGTCAGGCCGTCTCCCGCTCCATAGCAAAAAGTCAATGACACAACGTCAATTCATTGCTGATGGGACATTATTTGGTCTAGTAGAGTGTGACATCCAGCCTTAAGACAGGGTGTTATGAACAGACCCTGAACAAGTCTGATTGGAAGTATGTTCGGTTCAAAAATAATGCTCGCTACTCCTCTTTTACAATGGTGTATTTCACACGGACTCAAAGTCCAACATGTATATGAGGTTATTCAGAAACCAAAAACAGAAGTGTTTTAAACATTTTGGAGATGCTGTCAGCGATGCCCGAAGGGCTGGGGACAGTGCAATATTGGCTGATACGATGAAATTGTTGGGAAATTCAGCGTACGGGAAACCGGTAACTAATCAGGTGGACAAGGAGGACCAGCTCACACCCCTAAACTGAGCATGGATGATGGGCAGTTTGAGGTAAACCCAAATTGGTATAAAGGCCTGAGCCAGAGGACCTAGTGCAGGATCTTGCCGACAATAAAGCAGATCCCAGAAGAGGAGGAGACACTAGGGCCAATGGCTCATACCATCATTCCATAGCCTTTGATTCCATTCTGCCCATCATTCATGATGTCAATCACATAGTCCCACCAATTTTACATATCATGTTAGGCCTTGTTGTTCGGTTCTACAGAACTGTAGAAGATCTAACCAAGAAGCATGACCGGGGTACTCTAAGTGATAGGGATGAAGGTCTAAATAATAGATGCGAAGTTGCCTCTGTACAGGCTGATGAATGTGAGAGGGATTTAGTGGAGGCCACAAAAGATCAGGGATTTCAGGAGAAGCTTTTGCAGGTGTTTTAGAAAGTTCAGCAGGGTAGAAGGGGTAGGGGTGCCAGTGACCCCTGTGCCTTACCTGCCTGTGCATTGTCAGTAATGTCACATGACACAATAGGTGATGTACAGTGGGTCCAATGCGATACCTGCGGGACGGATGACGATAGTGGATGGTTCCACACAGACTGTGTCGGTTTAAGGGGTATTGATATTGAAGGCATGGTTTTTGAATGCCCAGTTTGTAAGGGGGATGTTGGAAGTGTGGCAGATGTCGTTCAAAAACAGGTGGTGGTTGTCGAAAGACACAGACAAATGGTAAATAAACTAAAAGAAAGAAAAAACACCACCAAAAAAGAGTTGGATAAAACTTACCCAGCTGTTTTGCATTTTCCCCCCTTTTGGCATTTCACATGTACCAAGTGTATCGTTAAAGTTTCGTCTAAACGAATAAACTGATAGCTGTTTAAAACATTTTGAATTCTTTCAAATAAACGCTCCGTCGTTAACTCTTCCATTTTCATGAATGGCAGAAAAATTGGGAAGTCAAACACCATTCGCACCCTATCATCAGATTGTGTACCAAATCCTAGTCTATGTAGGCGGTAATATATACCCCCACCAGATCCAACCCTGTTACCATTCCACGATTAAGTTTGATTCTAAGCTGAGAGTCAAAGTTACATCGAAAACTACCTTCAGCCCGTTTTCAAATCGTCAGATTTTAGTACGCTAACCATGTCCGGGTGTGAAGTACTTATGGAATTCATAGAGTTGTCTATGGATCAAAGAGCAGCCCTTTCTCAGCGAATGTATCAGCTGATGAATAGGAGACATATTGTGAAAATCTATCAAGAGAAGATTAATAGCATAAAAGCTGAGCGAAACAAGGCAGTGGAAGATCGTAAGACAGCTCATGAGGCCAAGAAACGTCAACTCAATACTCAGACTATATCTACAGACAATGCTCTGCAAGTCTGTGGATATATTTGCAAATCTGTACATGTTGACAAATTAGTTCTTCAGAAAGAAAACAAATCAAGTTTGAAAGAAGCTTTGTTAACGCAATTGAAATATTACAAATCCGTGATCCGAGGAGTTGTGAAAGGTTCTTTGTTTTTAATGATAAGGAAGGATCGCGGCGTAACGAACTATCAGGAACATCTGTCAGTATACAGTCGGCCTATGGACTTTACCACTTTACAAAAAGGGAACGCAGACATAAAGATCGCCAAACTTGTAAAAGTATTTGCAGCAAAGAAGCAAGTTAAATTGAGTTTGATATTAATGTACTTATAATTATATAAATTAGTTGTAAACTCATCGGTTGTTGAATTAACATCTTGAAAAAAATGATTTACTTAGAAACAACATGACATCGCCTCGCTGTATGTTTGGACAAACTATCACTAGGCCAAACGTTAATGTATTTATGACTCGGTTTGAAACTAACACGAATGTGTTGGGAATAGACGAATATAGGCATTAATTACACCAAAAATAACGTGTAGCACCACCATCACTCATCAGTACATGTACACAATTTGTTTTTCTGCCAGCAATAAAGCTCGACAAATTCAATTTATTGTTACTTCAATGAAGCAGATAATTCAATTTATGTATCCTATTTTTCTATTTTTCCTCACGATTCAGGTGTTCTTGTGATGGCTGTTTGGAAATGCCAATTGTGAGGGAGTCGGTTTGTTGCAAAGAGATAGACTGAGTTGGGCATAAAATGGACGAGTACGAGGGTGCCCTAAATTGCATAACTGACCATCCAGGTTTCAATACAGTTTGCCTGGACAGATGGGTCTTAGACACAGCATACTATCAGTATCGCCGAGGAGTATGGCAACCAAACTGTAGATATAAACAACTATTTTTTGGTGTGCACAACTCCATTCATAGGTCAGTGCTCAATAACCTACTTCGGGGGCTTGGTCAGCTGTCCATCATCGCTGACCGTCGACAGCGCACATAATGGGTGTATCACACTGTTTTGCAATCTTCCGTTAACAAAATGACGCCACAGACGCTTGACCAATCAGATCAGAATATGCTAATGAGCGGACACTACGAGGACAGCAACCCAACTTTGACACATGCCAGACTACGATTTGCTTTCACAATGGTATGTCGACTCTCTCTTTACGCGAAAACCCGCATCGCCTTACTAGATTCGTCAGGGGCACGGCAAAAAGATATTTTGGCCAACCTGCAGAGAGATGGCATTTCCGTCACTAGACGAACTGTGCATTTATTTTTTATGAAATACAAACAAACAGGGTCATACGCAGACAAGCCAAGATCTGACAGACGCTCCAAGTTTCACGACCTGTATGAAAATGACAATGAGCTAACTTCCCGTGACATCTCCTTAATTCTCCACAACATCTTCGGGCTCGATGTGTCGGAATCAACCATCCGTCGACGGCGGTTGAAGCTTGGATGGGTGGCCACCGGTCCTGCATATTGCCAGATGGTCAGGGATGCAAATAAGCAAAAACGTCTAGATTTTTGTTTAGACGCTCAACGTCGGGGGGAAACCTTCGACAATGTCATCTTCACTGACAAGTGCAGCACACAACTCGACCAACACAGCAAATTGAAGTTCGGAAAGAAGAACAGGCCAAGAAAACTTAAGGCAAAACCAAAGCACCCATTTAAGCTTCATGTCTGGGCAGGAATTTCGAAACGCGGGAAAACCCCCATCGTAGTGTTTCAGGACATCATGGATGGGAAGTTTTTCAGGGAAGATATCCTTAAAAAAAACCTCATTTCCGTACCTGCAAGCCCGTTTCCCGGATGGTCATC
Source organism: Plazaster borealis (assembly GCA_021014325.1). Lineage (NCBI taxonomy): Eukaryota > Metazoa > Echinodermata > Asteroidea > Forcipulatida > Labidiasteridae > Plazaster > Plazaster borealis. The sequence goes on from JAJGQC010000156.1 coordinate 16,469, forward strand.
GATTCCAACAGGACAACGATCCGAAACATACCTCCAATGAGAACAAGGACTTCATGAAGGCTGCTAAGATCAACTGGATGCCAACGCCGGCTGAAAGTCCAGATCTAAACCCAATTGAAAAAATGTGGCACAAGTTCAAGAAGATTCTTGCGTCGTCGAGTAAAGCCAACAAACAAAGAGCAACTCATCGGTGGGATCAAGCTGTTTTGGGAGACAAGAGTGACGACTGAGTCTTGCACAAGGTACATCAACCACATCCAGAAAGTCATCCTGGCCGTGATAGAAAACCAAGGAAGAGCAACTGGGTATTAAGTCCCTAAACAAACCAGTCATTTTCAGGACCACCATCATATCAAAAGAGAGATTGAACCAGTGTTACTGTTATGAATATGAAAATTCCAATAAATAAAAGAACCCCCCCCCCCACATTGTTAGTGTTTTCCTTTTCAGGAACGACTTGTTTCCCCATGAAAACATGCACATAAATACAATAGCAATAAATAATTAAACGTGGTTTAGAAAGAAAACATATCAATTTAAAAACCTTTAAAACACTTATTTATAATTTCATCGATATTGCTGCAGTGAACTCATTCATCATGCACAAACAGATGAACAGATCCCTAAGAGTGTCATCTTTGTCTCAGAAGAACTTTGGAAAACAAAATGTGTATGACCTCGTCGGTGATAGTCTGCTGCCCCCACCCGATGTCCCCTCTCCTGATGTACACCTTCCAGAGGAAATACAAATAGTTGATGATCAGGCTCACCAAGCTACAAAAGGCAGAAAGAAATGTCGCTACTGTTTGAACACTCAGAATAAAGAGTCCAGAACACCATGGAAATGTGCAGGCTGCGACGTTCCATTATGTATTATTCCCACTTTGGCACTTGAACTGAACTTCTAAGCACTTATATTGTAAATATTTTTTGTTAGCAATCATGTTCAATTTTTGTTTTCTACCATCTGCTTACATTTGGAAAGCACATATCAAAGCAGTTCATGTAGTTTATTAGTTTATTCAGTAATTGACTCTGCTGAAGGCACATACACTATACGTGCAAATCTGAAAGGTTCAACAATTCAATAATTTTTGGTTATAATATCCCTTTTCAATTTTGTTGTGATGGGCTTAGAGGTTAACAGTTTCAATATTATTGTAGCTCAAGTTACTAACTTTGTAATGATATTTAACATGAAAAGGTTGTTTTTTATTTAAAAAGTTAACTTGATGCCAAATTGTGAATGATTGTTCATTATATGTCGCGAGTGAAGAGAATTATATTGGATTGTAAAACATCATTTTTGTGGTGTAACGTTTATGCTTTTTCTTCATTTTGTCAGTGTAATTATATGATTTTATGTTGTAGTTTACAAAAATGGCACTCAAACTTTCTCAGTAATTCAGGAAAGTTATTAAATTTGCATATAACAGAAAAATATTTATTAAAAAAAAGGAAATATGAAATATGGTTTTAAAACCCGATGTGTGTTTTCTTGTCATTATTTGCAAGCGGGAGACATCAGTTTAGTTGTAAAATAGTTTAATAAGTTCTTAATTGCAAATAATAACTTCTTTTCAGTGTGTCTTACTCTTGGAGAACATGTACGTAGTCCCATGATGGTAATGGATTGAAATAGTACATTATATAAGCTAAAAGAAACTTTACAATGAAAATAATCACCCCCCTAGTGCTGCACAGTGCACAGTGCCTACCTGAACAATTCCCAACCAATCACATAACGTAACTTATGAATATGGATGAGCCTGGCTTTATGAATGCTGATTATGCGGCTGTAAGCTTGTTTGACGGACGAAGTACGGAATTCTGTGTGCATTCAATAATGGAGCTACATGAATAAAAAAGACTTGATCATGTAGCAATAATGGTTTCGTCATAAAGGATTGTCTTTCGTAAGAACATTATGTTGTCGTGAACGACACATTTACTAGACATACATGTAGCAATCAATAGTCGCGACTTTGACACTAGTCACCCAGGCCTATATAATTAAGGATTAACTTTAAAATTATGTACAATAATCTGTAATTTTCATTAAAGATACACCTATTTCAACTAATCTATTGGAATCGAAAATGAAGAGTGAAATAAAGTGAAGTTAAAATACTCTGAACAGACTGAAACTTTAAAAAGACATGGTCAAAAAAGGAAGGTGTTACGACACCATGCATAGAACTATGCAGGTGTGAGATTCAATTGCTGACTAAAGGTCTGAAACTTTGACCCAAATTTTGGGAGGCGTGTTAAAATGATGGCAAGTTCACCTTTTAGTAACCTCCAAAGGTATAGGTTTTACTGAGCTTCTTGGAAAAGTTACCTAAGCACTGGACATGGTCTAAAACTTGGATCCAAATTTTGGGAGGTGTGTTAAAATGATGGCAAGTCCACTTTTAAGTAAACTCCAGAGATGTTGGTTTTACTGAGCTTCTTGGAAAAGTTACCTAAGCACTGGACATGGTCTAAAACTTGGATCCAAATTTTGGGAGGTGTGTTAAAATGATGGCAAGTCCACTTTTAAGTAAACTCCAGAGATGTTGGTTTTACTGAGCTTCTTGGAAAAGTTACCTAAGCACTGGACATGGTCTGAAACTTGGATCCAAATTTTGGGAGGTGTGTTAAAATGATGGCAAGTCCACTTTTAAGTAAACTCCAGAGATGTTGGTTTTACTGAGCTTCTTGGAAAAGTTACCTAAGCACTGGACATGGTCTGAAACTTGGATCCAAATTTTGGGAGGTGTGTTAAAATGATGGCAAGTCCACTTTTAAGTAAACTCCAGAGATGTTGGTTTTACTGAGCTTCTTGGAAAAGTTACCTAAGCACTGGACATGGTCTGAAACTTGGATCCAAATTTTGGGAGGTGTGTTAAAATGATGGTAAGTCCACTTTTAAGTAAACTCCAGAGATGTTGGTTTTACTGAGCTTCTTGGAAAAGTTACCTAAGCACTGGACATGGTCTGAAACTTGGATCCAAATTTTGGGAGGTGTGTTAAAATGATGGCAAGTCCACTTTTAAGTAAACTCCAGAGATGTTGGTTTTACTGAGCTTCTTGGAAAAGTTACCTAAGCACTGGACATGGTCTGAAACTTGGATCCAAATTTTGGGAGGTGTGTTAAAATGATGGCAAGTCCACTTTTAAGTAAACTCCAGAGATGTTGGTTTTACTGAGCTTCTTGGAAAAGTTACCTAAGCACTGGACATGGTCTAAAACTTGGATCCAAATTTTGGGAGGTGTGTTAAAATGATGGCAAGTCCACTTTTAAGTAAACTCCAGAGATGTTGGTTTTACTGAGCTTCTTGGAAAAGTTACCTAAGCACTGGACATGGTCTAAAACTTGGATCCAAATTTTGGGAGGTGTGTTAAAATGATGGTAAGTCCACTTTTAAGTAAACTCCAGAGATGTTGGTTTTACTGAGCTTCTTGGAAAAGTTACCTAAGCACTGGACATGGTCTGAAACTTGGATCCAAATTTTGGGAGGTGTGTTAAAATGATGGCAAGTCCACCTTTTAGTAACCTCCAGCATTTAGGTTTTTACTAAGGATCTGGGAAAACTTTCCTCAGCACTGGAGATGTAGATCAGAGAGCAGGATTTAGTCATCTTAAAAAATAAAGGCACTTTTTTCCCACCAGGCAGACATAAAAAGTCTGAATTCAGATAAAGGTCTGAAATTTCTCATCCCAGTACAGTGTCTATTTTTGTATTTTTATGTGAAATTGACAAATAAATAATAATAATAATAATAAAATAATAATAATAATATGATACACACAAAAATAATGCTGCAATCTTCAAGAATTATGAACAATTGTACTGGTTCACGGAAGGGTATTCTTTAAAAAATAAACATAAAATGCAAAATAGCATCTGAAACTTTCACAGGTTGAGTGTTTACATGTTGCATCTCAACTACAGGCATGTAACTGCAGTTTGTCAAAAACAAAGAAAAGTACCAAGCGTAGCAACAATTTGTACTGTATTTTGTATAATTGTCAATGTAATTTGTACTGTATTCTGTATAATTGTCAACAGCGCTAAACTTAAACAGCACAGCTGAGAAACCCAAACAGGGATATCAGCTAAAAAGTTGCATGCCTGCATTTAAGAGACTAAGCCTACAGTAGAATTAGTTTGCCAGTGCATGTAGTGTCATTGCAAAGCCTTATTTCCAACCAAACCAACAGTCAAGTTGAACCTTGCACTCACTTCGGTACTGAGAAGGTTTGAAACAATAGCGGCAGCCATTCGGTCTATCGCAACCCTCGTATATCAGACAAAGGATTGAAGGTCTAGAATTGGGGATACACAAATATCCCTGGGTCCAATTTCATAGAGCTGCTTAAGCAAAAAATATTGCCTAACAATTTTCTGCTAAGCAGAAATGAGCAGGATACCAGTCACAAATTGTACACGTATGTGACATGGTAGTTTGGCTTGTGACCTTATTCTGGTAAGCAAAATTTTGTTGTGCTTAGCTACTTTTTGTGCTTAAGCAGCTCTATGAAATTGGGCCCTGGTAAAGAGTGAATTTGTTCGTTGATTCCAGTGCCTTTCAACCTTCTTTGTCCCAGCCATCCAGAGAATCCAAGCTTCTGCTCCACACAAAACCTTCCGAGTGAGGCAACACATCACCGGTCTGTTAACCTTGCCTAACGTGACGCCTTGCCACGTAAACCACCCACAAGCACAGACAACCCCAAAACATCTTCCGTTTAACTGTTCGGGAAAATCTGTGCATGTATCAACCATCACTGGCAACTGGTTAAATCTTTGTTTCACAACTGTAACTCGGTTCACCTCAGAATCATTTTATGTTAGAGTTAGTAACATAACTGACTGTATAAATACCAATCCAAGTTGAGTTTTCAACACAGCTTGCTTGAGTCTATGTGCACATCGTTACGTTAGTCGCTGTCTGAATCCGATTCGCTCAGCTGTAAATCTCGACCTAAACACATGGACAACAAAACACACTGTAATTGTCTGCATTACACAATTTCAGCTTCAACTGGTATGCACCCTTTACAGTTCCAATATTGGGATGATGATGCTTATTGTTAGAAACTCCATTTGCCAATCACGCCCGATTGTGTGAGTCTATCACACAGGTTTAATTCCAACATTCCCCTCAGTTGGGCAGCATTCTTAATTTTAAGTAACCAGAAACAGAGGTCAAGTCTTATTCTAAGGTTTTCTTCATTATTTTGTTGAATTTATTTTACTTTCATATTCTTAATCACTTAGTATTACATTCCCAATAACATTTATAATTTTCATAGCCATTAAACTATGTTAAACTAAAATAATTGACCCAAAAAAAATCACGCCCACTTGGTTGGGACCACAATGGTCCCGGAAGTTTAAATATTAATAGTGTTGTGTACATAGATGGACAAACAAGATCATGTACATACTGAGTTGACTGCGGATATACTGTGCATTGTCCTGATGAACAGCAAGATGCTTTGACCTCGGTGGACTCCTAGACTTTCCTGTGGAAAAACATGAACAAAACTAACAATTTAGGTCTCGTCAAAACAGATTGAAATGCCAGTCATGATATGCAAAAGGAAAGCTACAACATCAAATAAAATAAATATATTTACTCATTTATATTGTGCAAAATCCACATGACTATGTCCAAATGCACATCACATAAATTTGTCATGTCAATACAAAAAAGTTGTATCTTTTAAAATAGCACTTACGCTATGCACGAGTTTGAAATTATCAAAACGTTGTATCTCGCTCAATATAGCCTGGATGTGCACACAAAACAAGTACGCGCTGAGATACAACATTTTTGCACACCAAATTTTTGTGTGAGATACAACATTTTTGCACTGACGCGACGAGTTGTACTCAAATCGTACACAGAGAGGGCGCTGTATGCAGCCGATCAAGAAACACCACGGCAAGTACTGTGTCACATGGGTGTTTCATGTGCATTACACAATGCACAGAGTTTACGTCCCATATGGAAAATGCAGGCTTGATGTTAAGGAGCCCTATTATACCCCATACAAACCACCAACCATGAAGATACACCGCTTGCTTGAGGTCACAAAGCCCTAAACAGTCCCCTCACTGAGGTCAATGAAGAGCTATCAAGAGTTCAGTGTTTGACATCAAAGATGGCGGCCAATGCAAAGGGTCTATACATGGAGCTTTGACTGAATTTTGACTGGTCCTCAGGTGTTGTAACTAGCATTTGGCCAGCGGACCACTGTTAAGGGCATCGTACACGTTTGGTAATGGGGTCATTCCGTGTCAAATCACCCAATGGGTTAAACCCTACCCTCTTCAAATTTGTTCAAATTTGGTTTATGGGGTAATCTTGGCTCAACAAGCTCAAATTTAAAATTTTAGCTCCATCCGATAAACGGTTTTCGCGCTACGGCATGCTCTTTCTCGTTGATTTCGGTCAAAATGCGCTTGACCCCCGATATTCAAACGACCATAAATCGGTAACCATTGGGTCAAATTGGTTGAAATTGGTGTCTTTGGAAAGGAAATTACGTATGTATATCAAGCAAGGCTATGCAATACGAGCAAAATCATGATATACATACGTATGTACATGTATGTAATGTACATGTACTTTGCATAGGAATAGGCAAGTAGGGCAACTTTGAGTGGAGCTTGAAAGCAAGCCCAAAATATTATATCTCTAAATTTTTGATATTATGGAGAAAACATTTGGGGGTAAATTTTCACCGAAGTTCATCTCATGATCACGTGATCCACAAGGTCAAATTCAAGGTCAAAGTAGAGGTCAAAAGGTTATTAAACCTAAACATGTTCCTACAAAAAAGTAATGGCAGATTTGGAAAGCTTATGCAATTTCCTTTCCAAAGACACCAATTTCAACCAATTTGACCCAATGGTTACCGATTTATGGTCGTTTGAATATTGGGGGTCAGGCGCATTTTGACCGAAATCAACGAGAAAGAGCATGCCGTAGCGCGAAAACCGTTTATCGGATGGAGCTAAAATTTGAAATTTGAGCTTGTTCAGCCAAGGTTACCCCATAAACCAAATTTGAGCAAATTTGAAGAGGGTAGGGTTTAAAAATGCATTTTTTGGGGGTGATTTGACACGGAATGACCCAATGACTCTGAAAATTTATGGCAATAAAAACTTACTTGGTAAGAAGTACAGCAGCTTTGGATAGTATAATGCATTTTTAGAGACTTTTTAGTTTGAAGGACTGCGGTTATGGAAAAATATATCACTTTTTATCCCCAAAATATTTTGAATATTGAGAAGCGTTACGGTAACGCTTTTCAGAGTAAGTATTCCAATGCAGATTATTCTTCCTGCGTGGACATAACCGCTCCAGATTTTCGGCAATATCTCAAAAACGCTACCACCTTTTGAAATGAAAATAATTTTCACAGGTTAGTTTTATGGTATGTATCTACAACTGTATAGGATTGAAACAAACAATAGGCTCCAATTACCAAATGTGTACGATGCCTTTATGGGAGAATGCTGGTCTTGATAGAGCACACTTTTTATTGAGACTGAGTGACTTTTATGAGACTGATTGAGTATGTTGGACTCACCATGGTGAGAGTGCGTAGAAGTGAGTGCACCATTCTTCATCATCTGACTACTCATCTGTTGACCGTCTTCCTCATCACTGGAGCTGCTGCCACTACTCCTCCGACCAGCGTTATCATCACTGTCACTATCGGTGATGTAGCTACCAGAGGAGTCTGAGTCTCCGTGGTTGGATGAAACATGATGGGATGGTGGAGTGTGAGGGGAAGGGGCTAGGGGTGACGGCTGTAGGGGAGAGATCTCACCCCCTGAGTGAAGCAAAGAGATAGGGTTTACTTAATATTTATTTTGCCATAGAGCAAAACACAAATAATAGTGTGCTGATTATTTTATGAAAATGAAAGAGTCAAATTTAATTGTGATGTCCAAACCACATCAACCTAAAATGTAATGTTCAAATCCACAGCTTTCAACAGGTAAGATTTAACATAAACAAAACAATTTGAACAAAATTTTCAAACCTGGAAATGATCCCCAATATCCTGGGCCCAATTTCATAGAGCTGCTTAGGCACTGAATATTGCTTGACAATTTTCTGCTAAAGCGAAAAATAAGCAGGATACCATTTGCAGATGCAAGATGTAAAATGGTATTTTAACTAGTAAACTTATTCTGGCAAGCATATTTTTGTTGTGCTAAGCTACTTTTTGTGCTTAAAGGTATCGTACACGTTTTAAATGACTCAAAACAAATATTAGCATAAAAATTTACTTGGTAACAAACAACGGAGAGATGTTGATAGCATAAAACATTGTAGGAAACGAATCCCTCTGAAGTAACGTAGTTTTTGAGAAAGGTAATTTCTCACTAAAATAATAAAAACTTCTTGCAAGAAGTTTTTATTCCTATCTGAAAGCGCCCAAATTTTCACAGGCTTGTCATTTCATGCATATGTTGGGATACACCAAGTGAGAAACACTGGTCTTTGACAATTTCCAAACGT
>JAJGQC010000157.1:0-25000 GCA_021014325.1 Plazaster borealis
ACGGCTTCAAGATCTGATCGACTTCAACTCAACCAAAAAGGTCAAAGTAAAGGTCATGAACTGAATTGACACTTTCCAATGTTTTGCATGTTAACATAGGATCTATGTTTCTAAAAACAAAACAAAATTTCTGATAAATAATATTTTTTTCAAACACTTTTACAAGAAAAAATTGTTTCAAAAAAATCAACAATAAAACAATGTCTGGGCGTATGGTGATGATTATACAGAAATGAATGGTCTCTAAAGGGTTAATAAACACCAACTTCAAAAATGTCTTAAACCTTTAGATAAATGTGGGGCCTAATTGAACCAAATGTCGGTGTGAAGTGGAAATTTGTAATTGGCGGTTCATCCGCTGTTGGTTTGGACAATAAATACAAATACAAATACAAATACAAATAAATTAACTGCAAGAAAACAATCATGTGACATTCTTCATTCTTCAAGTGTTGATTTATTGATTTCCACAGGAGGTTACAATTCCAATATTCACAATTCCAATATATAACAGGGATGAGATTGTCAATTTAGTAATAGGACTGAAATTAGATGAAAGTTCTGAAACCTCCATTGCTCTCTTGCTGACTGATGTCTTTCTCTGGGATAGAAAGGTCTGATTTCAGACAAAAGTCTGAAAATCTCAAGCCTGATATAATTAAATACAATATTCCAATAATTACAGTCACCTGGCATTAAAACAAATGGCAAGCCAATATTTAGGCACATATCGATGCTACTACAAATTCCAAATCAGGAAGGTTCTGTTTTTCCAACCCAATACAAACATACACACATACTTCCTTGATCGCTCCAATTTTGTATGGCAAGTAATTGCTCAGACGTACTTCTCACCAACTGCACTTGTGGAAGAGATACTTCAGTCAATTTATCACAGCAAAGTCCAACTTAACACAACCTGCAACATCCATTTTCCTCACAAGAGCAAAATATCTTGGCCGTGAACTCTCACAATTACATTGACCAGAACAATCGCAGGAACAACATTTCAGGAATATCTCGACCCTTCCAAAACTGCCATCTCGGAGCATAATAACAGAGCAAACTCTGGTCTTCAAAGCAACATACTTAGAACTGCAAACAAGCCTGTCTTTGACACGTACTCATTAATTCAATGTTACTGTAAGTGAATGCACACGTTTGTTGGTACCACTGTACAAAAACAGGTAGTGACAAAAAAAATGCTCCAAAATACATCAAAGCTCTCTGCTGTAAAACTCACCCAAGGTCACGCAGGAGATGTGTAAAATAATTTGAGACAAGTCTCTTTCAACCAAAAAATCGTCAGAGTAAAAATCTAAACCAATGTTTTTCTCTATGGTAAGACAAGTCACACGAGATTCATTTTACATCGGTACATGATCGGTTCTGATCGGAGATGTGTAAAATAATTTGAGACAAGTTTCTTTCAACCAAAAAATCGTCAGAGTAAAAATCTAAACCAATGTCTTTCTCTATGGTAAGACAAGTCACACGAGATCCATTTTACATCAGTACATGATCGGTTCTGATTCTTAGCCGAGGTTTAATATTAATAACATTATTTAAAAAAGGAGTACAGCGCCACAGCCAGTTAAACTTAGTTGTAGTTTTTGATTCTGACTCACCACCACCACTAAAAATAGTTACACCTCACTGGCAAAGTCACAATCCCCTACCCCCATAAAAACCAAAACAAAAAAAACCCCAAAAACACACACACACACACACACATGTTTGTAAATCCCGCTTACCGAGGACTTCTCTTTGTTCTCCCATTGTTTGGACATAGTTTTTTTAGCGACGTCCCCATTGGGTTTGTACACGAAAACGAAGCGAGGACGTCCTCTGTCAAACACCCGGATCCCTTTTGTTAAAGTCCTCGGTTTGAATGGATTGACACGCTCACACACACACACGTGTGTAAACACCGGCAATCGTGGACCCTCCTTTGTTCAACTCTTTGTGTTAGCAACCGTGGACCACAATGATTTCCTTTGTGATAGCAACCGTGGACGTATTATCCCTTTTGTTATAGGTCCACGGTTTGAATGTGGATACCTACCCACAGAATCACATTGATTCTTTAGATATAACGTTAGGGCCTAATATAATCTTACGAGTAGGCTCCCATATTTTTATAGGTATCATAGATATTGGTGAATGGAAAAAAATAAAAACATAACAACTTATTCTTTTCTCTCAAATGATAATTGGGCCATTAAATTATCTGAGGCAGAAGAAGAAAAAAATCAGTGAAGTTTTTGTTTCTTGACAACTGACAAGCTTCCTTTAGTTAGGCTGTGTGTCTAAGGCACCAAAAACCATGCCATTGCTTTTAAAGTTAACAATTGTTACTAGTCCCTCAAAATGTTATCAATTCGTATTTAATGTTGTATTCTCATGTTCAATTGAGTATGAGCAGTTTTGGTTACAATTTTCAAAACTTTTATTTTGTTCCCTCTCTCACCTTAATGTTAAATTTATAAATAAAAAATAATAATAAAAAAACTTACGTTTTTTATACCAAAACTACACACCTACCCTTGCTCGTTCTCTTTTACGGAATGCTCCACCAGATCGCTTGCGAGAATCTTTACTTGTCTCAGTCAGCTCCGACATGTCCGAGGGTGCAACGTCAGGGGTTGTTGAAGTGCTTGCATGCTGCCCATCATCATCGCCCGCCGATTGAAACAGCACAGTGGAAGTTTCGCTTGATGTTGAACTTGAACTCAATGTTGGTGCCTTTATGGTCGGGACTGACCCTTCCTTTAACTTAAATCTTGTCTTTAAACCAAGGCTTCTCTTTATTCGAACGGTTTCATCGATGCATATTCTGGAAGCGTTGGTCAGAGTGAAATCTGAATGTGTGTTGTTCACGAAGCGAACCCACGCTCTCCGAGTCGACACATTTTGGGGGAAAATTAACCAAAATACGTCAGGATTTTTCACCCAATTGCGTGTGCAACCGCCTACCACACAATTAAGTGGCATTGTACAGCATCGACATCGAAAAAGAAAAGAAAAATCTCCGAATAGCAGCCAAGAAAAGACTAACGAAATGAACACTCTTTGGGTTGCTTTCCGCAGTACCATGCCAACGTTTACATGTTACGTACTTCCGGGTGGCGACGCGCTTGCTTCGCGGGGGTCTCTTACAAATGACGTTTTCTGGGGTCATTGCATATCATTATCATAATGTCACAGATTTCCTTTGCGGCCCGGCAGGGCCAAGAAAAAAGCTGGGGTCGTCCTTTCTTTTACCAGAAAAAAAGGTAGTTAATGGTAAAATATATTTTATTTGGAATCAGTAATACTTCTTTTACGTATAATGTTTCTTCCATCTCTAAATCAAACGTTAGAGTTCCCCAATTACTTGCTAACTGTTAGGTTGTGCCACCCGTGTGTGTTTGGTGTGTGACGCGCCCTCATGTAGTTATAACATTGTTATATTTTGAACTTGTTTTTAACTCTGAAGATGGGCCGTCTGTGTAAATTACTAGTTTTGCATTTGAACCAAGGGAAGGAAATAACTTGATTAGTTTCATCATAAAGACACAAACTGAATCTTAAACTTTATCCTGACTGTCTGTTACAACAAGATATGATCTACATATCTGATTTTGATGGTTCAGGGCTGCAGTGAACAGGTTTACACTTTTCTTGACCAAAGGGCACTTTGCACTTCACTTTGGTATTGGCAGCTATAAGCCATAGCAAAATCACCCTGCAGCACTGTATTGTCTGGATCTTGCTTATCTTGCTCAAAAGCATCAGACTGAATACGTTTAATTCATACGTGCTCTTGAAACTTGAAGTGGAGTCAAGAATTTCATCCAATAACTCCCCCACACAGCCTTGTTTTGTAATCGGCTTTCTCCCATTGCTTCCAAAACACTTCTGTCAGAACTAGTAACCTGTCCAATGAACGAATTCAACGAATACCATAAGTAATGTCCACTCTGACGAATAATACTTCTTTTCAGAGGTTTATTTTCTACAATGTCTCACATCAAAACAATCCTTTACACAAATTCACATTGGTCATTAAAACACCAGTCAAGATTAGCTATTGGAAAATGAATATTATATTAAAAAGCAAATATGAGGGTTTCTCTGTGACAACTTCATTTGCCATATCATGATCTGTGATTAGTTTGGAACCATTTTGACAATTTGTACATGTACAGTTGACTGAAGTTTGTAATCATTGATTAATTAATAAATCTAATTCATTAATTAATCAATTAATTAATTAATGTTTGGGTTTTTTACAATTTTAAAAGTAAAATCTGCATAAATTCCTATGTGTAGCGTTTGAAGAAAAAAAATCAAAAGAGGAAACCTTAATTAACCATTCCATAATTGTAATGTTTGTGTCTACTTCTACTTACAAGGTTAGGACAACCTAAGATCGTCACAGATCAGATCAACACCTAATTGAAATTTTGACATTTCATGGTCGACTGCATCACTGTGGCTTCCCTTGCTTCTTTCGTCCCAGTATGCAACCACAAAACAAGTTACTGTTCTTTCGCTTTAAATTTTCTAGTCTGTCAGAATATATCGATTTCTGATTGGAGCAAATATTCCAATTCCCACAGCCCCACCAGACAAAATATCAACAAGATCTGTAACAGTGCTCTTTTCCAGCTCTGGGAATTCCTTATCTACATCATCTACATGTAGTTCAACTTTGCCTCGATTGTCTTTCTCTCCTTCTATTCCTTTTTTTTGCCTTTTCTTACTTGCTCTTCGAGACATCTCATGTCTTATTTCAACATATTCTGATTAGTGTCTCTCTTCTTCCTTGCAATGGCAACAGCCCAACCAACCACTTTCTGTTGATTTGTCCTCTCCATTGCATCTAGGTATTGGACTACATGGTTTTTAGTTGCTCTCATTCTTGAAGATAGGACACACAGTGACCGTTGCTTGGCAGCACTAAACCCATTACCTCCTCTGCATCAATAATATGACACCTAGCAGATTCTGCCTCTCTTCTCAGCTCTTCAGTTAGATCCAAGTCAAAGTAGTGTTATATTGCCTCTCTAGTACGTCAATGACAGCGGTAGCACAAGCTGCAATCATATTGGCAGACGTTCGAAATTTCCTTAAGCTCATCAGCGTTGAATCAGCACCATCTAGGGGGCTTCCCAGAAAATCAATCTCGCTTTCCTCGATACTCATTGGGTTTTCTTGAGATTAGTCACCACACTCCGCACAACATTGATGCCATCAATGTGATCAATCTGTTTGTCTGCTGCAGTGTAAAACTTCTTCATCTAGGGACCTGACAACAATTTACCGAACAAGGACCTGAAGTTCTTGCTTGGCAATTTCAATGTTAAAGTCATGACGGATGCTGGCTTGAAGTCCACCACATGATACTGTGCCTGTTGTTAGAAATCAGAAGCAGACGTCATGATGCTCAATAAGTTCCCGCAGATGTGAAAAAGAATGTGGAGTCTGTTTCCACGGTAACCAGGTATGATGCCCTTATGGGAGATGTTCATCTTCCAAGAATGTTGTAAACCCTTTCGGATCACCTTTCCCAGCTTTATATCAAAGTTTGTTCATCTGGAGCACAATGTTGCCTGCCATACAGTCGTTCCCATACAGATGTCCTCTACTGGTTTCTAGGGATTTCAGTGCTGATTTACATGAACTGGCAAATGTGTCTAGGGGATGGATTTGACAGTTAAGTTCGTCGAGTGACTTGTCCCATGATTTGTTGATTTTCATGATAGAGGCATGATTTACAGACCCGATCTGTCATTGGGTTAGAAATGTTACTGATATTTTTGTTCCTACAGTCTTAGTAATTAGCATTAGAAAAATTTGAGTATGCCTTTGCCATATTATCACCTAAATTGATTACATGCTGTGAGTAGTCATCAGCTGTACCGCCAGGCAGTAGATCGATGGCAACTACTTGACAACTTGAGGTAGTTGTAGAATGAATACTGTTGATATGTACACCTTCTTGTGTAGTTGCATCAAACCCAAGTGTTAGATTGTTGGTCACCATGGCAAGTTCTGCTGCCTGCAGGTCTGAGACAACACCCAGTTCCCTTGCCATTTGCTCTACGGTGTTCCTATGTAGAAAATCATTGAGTTTCACCCCAGATTGCTGAGAAAACTTCTGTATGATGACTGGTATGTTTTTAGTTGGGACTTGATTTACAATGGCATCATAAACCATCATTCTTGTGTCTAAAGAGTATGTTTTCCCATCTCTTTTTGTAGTTTTTTTCTTCACCTAGAGTAGAAATTAATTGCTGATATGTTTCTTGTATCATTACTTTGTCGTTTTGTAGATTCCTTATTGTTTCATCTCGATGTTTCACCGTGCTGGCTAATCTAGTCACGTTTTGTTAGCAGGACGATACATAGGTTTGAGTTTCTTCATTCGTTGCCCCCTTCTTTGAAGTCCCGCTTTGTGTTTAAAGGATCACAGAAATAAAAATTTAAAGGCCACGGAGATGATAAAATATGGTGTTTATTGTATTTATGACTCATTTTGAAACTGTAACGAATATGTCGAGAATAGACGCATTTAGGCATTGATTACACAAAAATTAAAATTAAATTTTACAACGCTTTAATGTGAAGTTAGAGACTCATGAGTAAAGTCCATTGGTCTCTCTTTATTCATTTGTACATAATGGCCAGTAAAAATGCAACTTATTACTGTACATGCTCTCCATGTACTATTGCACTTTTATACATGAATGTCAAGTAGACTACTTGTACAATGTATAAAACAAACACCTTATAGACGATGTGACCTGTGACATCACATGTTTACAAAAGAGCCACCAAGCCTGGACTTCCTGCAGGCACGATTTGTACACAGCTCAATGGGAAGAAACCATAAAAACTTAAATACTATGGAGATTGCACTGTCTTATTGTTATCAAATTTTGTTATGATGAAAGTGGGCACATCTCAAAACTTGTTCAGCTGTTACTTTTATAACTCCTGGATTTATGTGGAAATTATGACACAAAATGTCAACTTTCCCATATGACTAGTGCAGTATCTTGCCTGCCAGAAAGGCCCAATAATGTACAAGGTCACACTTATTGTAAACAAAGGTCACAAGGTCTATTTTTCAGTGGGTTTGATCACTCCAAGGACAACTTGTATTTACTTCAATTCATCAACAATAATAAGTGACAGCCCTTAGACAAGCCTCATTCCCGACACATTTATCATTTCAAATTTTAATCAAGTTGGGAATAACATTTTTTGCCTCGTTGATTCATTTTTCATATATATATGTACATTGTAACATGCTAAAGATGACCAAATCTGAGAGATTATCCCTTTGTGTTTTCGTGTTTGTTATGCATTGCATGTTACCACTTTCTTGGACTACTTTTCTCTAGTTGTTTCAAATAAACTGATTGTATATCCATTGTCAAATTACTTCCAAGTATCTTCACTTGACTCTTTTGGAAGTTTGCTGTTATATAAAAATCTTACTTTAAGTTAAATCTACTACGGTGCGATGCGATCAGCTCATCTTTGGATTGGTAGTTATACTTGCTAGCAAGACTAGGTGGTGCCTTCCTCTTCTTTGCCTTTTTGGTTTTGCAGGCACGTCTTGCAACTTCTGCCATGAAGCATACATTCGCTCTAATTTATTCACATGGGCATGAATATTTTCTGTTGCCTGCTCAGACATCAAACCCACAGTACGTAGCATCCTAGCTTGTCTTGGAACTTCGACTGTAAGTAGATGAAATTTTCATTTCAGATTTGAATTTGGGAAGTTTACAGGGAACCAGTAACCATACTCTGAGCATTTTAACACTAGCAACTCCACTTCATGCTTGCACAACATTCTGTTCATGTTGTACAAATCATAGCATAATTTGAATTTCTGTAACATGGTTTCTATTTTTATTGACAAATCTTGTGACCCAAATATTTGGATCTAGTGTCTGTGTCAACATCAATGGGGAGAAAGATGTCGGCAAACATTTTATGATTTTTCAACATCCTATTGTACATCAGGACCAATCAATGAACCCCCATGGTAGGACTGTTTTGCAATGTGCAAATGGTCTGACACCTTCTTGAATTTTGTCATGAATGACCCATGAACTTTCTGAATATCTGCTTGGATTTGACCCTTCAATGCCTGGTTTTGATATATTTCTTTGTCAATGCCCTGAACATTCTTCTCTATTTCCTTGATTTCAGCTTTGAGCTGCTGGACACGCTTTCTTGATTCCCTAGCCAGTACACTGCTGTCTGTTAATTTACCATCAATCTTATGAAAGTGATTTGGGTTCTCTGCCTGTACTTGTTCTACTTGTTGAACCTTAGTTATTATGTTATCTGAAAGCCCCCCTCTGGAATGGGACAGTTCAGTCTGTTCTCTTTGTAAATGTGACACTTGTTCATATAACTCCTTAACCCCATCATATATGCCATGACTTTCGAGAACATCTTTGTCTAGATTTTGTGCGTTTGTCTCCAAAATTTCATACAGTTGGAGCCCAATCCCTAAACCAATATGAAGTGGACTGACCGATACTTGCTCAGTGATTAGTCCATCATTCCCTATCAATGGTGGTTGTATGCAGTTCTGATACGCTTTTGCTTGATCTTTTTTGCCCCCATTTCCTGAGCTTTGGCATGGCATGTTGCTAGATTTCTTTGCATACCAAAAGTAGGTACGCCATCATCTTCATATTCGCCTTCGCCTTCATCTAATACATGAAGTGCATGGGGTTTGCCTTTCTCCAGGTCACTTAGGGTGGCTAGACAGTGCGGACAAAAGTGAACGCCATTTGGCCCCGTCAAGCCAAGAATTTTGGCTATCCATTCCCAGTCCCCACCCCAAGTCAATTTGCATTTTGTGTACGTCGGAGTCGGACCATTTGATGTTTCGGAAGTAGGCCGACAATTTTGTGTTTCAACGGAAGATGAAGCGTGATGGCAGTACCTGCAATCTGGACTGATGTATTTGTTGTCATGGTCGAGTTTCTTTAGTGGAACAAAGTCCAAGTTGTCATCTTGGGATTGAACCATGCCGTCAGTTTGAGCAATATCAGGGAGTGGTAGTGCTAGAGTTGCGATATCCCCAGGGATCTACACCAGTTCATCTAGAACGGGTTTGAAGGCCTGTTCAATGTTGAGTCTGTTATCCTTGCCACTCTCAAAAACTCCCATTATTTTCAATGCGCGCACTGAGTGGCGATCTTTGGCATTGAGAGTTTGGATGACCAATTTGGTACTCTTGCCGGCCCCCCCCCCCCGACACATGCAACCATAGAGTATTGTCAAAGCTTTGACACATTTAGTTTGCACTAGCCCCTTAACCATGTTGGTTATCAATATCCTAACATCTTTGACCCTGGTGAAGTGAACAATACTCTCATTACTCCCTTGGAATGTGCCATATTCAAACTCGTAGGGAAGAGCTGCTGAAGATCGCATTGCTTGCCGCGTTCCCATAAGTTTTTGTCCTGTTTCCTCTTCAATGCATTTTTTGATAAGTTCCCACATTGTCTCTGGCATGAGACAACATAACCCATCAATTGTATCCCTTGAGAAAGTCTGGCAATGCATTTTGAAGCCTGCTGCTTGTGATGCTGCTGCGTACCCTTCCTTATGTCTTTTGATATTTGCCGCACGCTGTGCCGCAACATCATCACAAGCAGCAGGTTCTGGGCTTTGTGTTCCTATTGCTGAGGGCCGATCGTGATAATTACGTCGTTATTATTATTTTATTCACGTGAAATCACTGCCTAATCACTGCTACTGCTAGTGCTACGCGATGTCGGAAACCAAATATGGCAGCGCCCATGTTTTGTATAGAATAAAACTTACATGTCGCCTCTCACGTTTTGCTGAAGCATCGCTTCGTCGCTTCGGCTTATCGTTTCCCACAGCTACAGATTTCTTTATTTTAGTTGGAACGGCATTCGGTCTGAGTCAAGGTTCCTTTGACAGACAAAATTCCCCATGAAGGCTTGTTTCGTAGGCATCAGTGGTGAAATGGTCACTGCAGATAACGCTGGCCGGAGTCGGCCCGAGCCATTTCGCTCTTGTCAGCCGCACTTTCATGGCCCAGATTTTCCGCAGTGCCTCGTCTTTCGGAAACCTATGAAGCTTTACACCGTCTCCGTGCGTATTACTGCAGCCTGCTACAATGCACCTTGTCGGCATAATGTCCAAAAACTCGGGATTATTTATGGGAAAAGTATAAAATGTATCGAGAAAGTGATCGGGTTACAACGAATACCGATACAACTGCTGTTTAGCTCGCCAACGCGATGCAGTGTAAACACAGGGGTCAGCGGTCGCCCCACACAACACAGCGGTCTCTACGTGACATCTCGAGATCACGTGATGCATTACATCATTCAACAGCTATTTTTGAGCTGTAAAAGTGGGGGGACTCGTAAAGTAGAAAAAAACTCACAAAAATGAACAGAATTGACTACAATTGTGGGACAAAAAACATCAAATGTTTTCTTTATTAGGCAAACATGTTTGTAAAGACTAATAATGGCTGTTATTTCTGTGATCCTTTAAAAGGACATTGTTAAAAACAATAAAATGAACTAAAGGAAAATTAACGTTCAATAAGAGTTCAACAAGGCTGCATAAGTTCAGGTACGATGCGAAGACACCAAAAGTCTAGAATCAATCACTGAAGTCATGTGTTATTGTCACTTTGTTGTTTCAGGCTACGCACTACATAAACAAAATCTACAAACTATAGTCTATGAATAAAACGGTCCAATAAATGAGCATAAAAGTAGAGCAAAATGAAATGAACAACAAACTGTTCAGGATTGCTGCTTGGCAATGTCAACTATTTTAGTTTTTCTCTCGAGCTTTGATCCGTTCGTTTTGCGCCAGCAGCAATGCTTTGAGTTCACCCAGAGACACTGGCTGGGCAGATGATGACGTTGGTGTTGCTCGTTGTTGGATGGTGGAGGACCATCCTCTTCTGGCGGCATCGTGTGGAAATTGAGTGAGGGCTCAGTCTGTGTGGTGGTTGGCAATGGGTACTATCCTGGATTTTGTGATTTTGTCTGTAGGAAGGCAAATCAATGTTTCATGTTAGTTGACATATTGCATGCAGTAATTTACTTTCCCTCTACTTTGAAATACCTAAAATGAGCTCAAAATGCAATGGTTGTAAATGGAAATTTAAACAAATTACATTTTAAATACTTTTTACATTCTTTGAAACAGGAATTTACCCAGGAGAATGAGTCCATAGGCGATATATATGTTGTCGCTATGTTTTCTTCTCTTTCTTCAAAAATGCCAGAGGCTCTCTCTATTTATTTTTAAATATACTTTTTGTCTCCCTGGTTTTTCTTTATGGACTTTGCCCTGTGTCCTTAATTCTCGCCCTGTCAATGTAGGCCAGGATGGCCCTTGATTCAGGTGTTCTGCAGTGAGGTTCAAACCCTTCTTCCCTGCCAGCATCTTACTGGGAATTTCGTTCCAGTAGAATTCTCTGATATTGACGTAGGGTCGACCTTTGAAAAGCTTCACAGTAACAAAACGCTCACCTCCGATGGGAAACTTAATCCCATTCTCTCATTCTCCTCCTGGTCAGGATTGGGCTCGAATCTGCGCATTCTTTTGGGCATTTCTCCCTTCACATGCTTCATCGGTACGGCAGATGGTACCGAGGCGTCGTCTTGTGCAGTACCCAGTTCGGCCATGGCGGCTAACAGCACGTCAAACTTGGTTTGTTGGACAGCATCTTCTGCTCACCATTGTGGGTAGTCACATCTTGGGGGTTCCACACGCTGTGTTGTTTGTACATATTGAAATACTACACCCTTTGTTTCAAACTTGTGGAATCAAGTGACTGTTTTTCACCCTACAGGATTGCTGAAACTGTCTGGTTTTTATGAATTTGTGTTTAAGGGATGACGAAATGAAAATAATTTCTGTCCATCAATTTATTTATTCCAATCTTGTTTCAATAGTTTCAAAGAAACCCTTCAAAGCCTTGGCAACGTTGAGCTTTTGCAGTTGGAGACCGTTGAAGTCATTTTTTTCACATCTCCAGCTCATTCTCAGGCTTTCCCTCCTTACTGGGTAGCTCAGTCAACAGGTCAGGTGACTCTCCATCTGCTACAACACATGGCCGAGAAAGTGGTCGACAAAGCTAATGACGGCACTGCTCCCTTTGGAGATAACTACCGACTCCTCAACCAGGTAGTTAACCTGCTGGGTTACCCCCTCACATTGGACACCAAAAATGCCCAATTTCCTTGGAGTGAGTAAATAGACAGGGCCAGGCTGCATAGGGTCTGATGGATAGTGCACCTGCTGTGCGAAGTCGAAGGAGTAATGCATCTCGATAGGTCTGCTGCATGGGTTGTTTGGTCTGAGACGAACTCCTTGCTGCTCTGCCGTTTCCTCCAGACCAGATCTCTGTAGAACGACCTCTCCATGGCCACATTGGTGAGGTTTTCCTGCTGTTTCTTTCAGCGCTCCTGCTTTTCTTCATCGGGAAGGTTGGCAGATTTATAGACAAGATTGTTGTTTTTCTGACACTGCGAGCATACATCAGACATGGGTTTGCAGCACAAGATGAACGGGCAAACAACATTCCAGATTTTCCTGAATGTTGTCAGAGCCACTACCCTTGAATCTATTTTTTTTTTAATTAAAAAAGTAATAATTAAAATACAAAATTATTATAACAAGCTTTTTGGCTCATATTTCAATCATGAAAAACAAAAGGAAAACAGTCAGAAGATGTAACAATGTGTATTTTGATAGGAATACGATAGGAATACGACCTTATTTCCCTTTTTTTTTTACCTGATACCTCCATGGCCTGCTGGTACATCCTCCTCCATACATGGGCTTTTGTTTCGCTTGAGGGCAGCAACTTGATGTCATCCCGCTTAAATCCAGGAATACGACCAGGAAGAAGGATGGCATGAGTCTCTGCATAGTTTGCAATGAAGTTTCACACCCTGGAGTTGTCTTCATAGCTGAGCTGGTGAGGAACAACTCTGCTGTTGTTGCCGTGAGATCTCGGCTTGCAGCCGTTCTCCCTGTAGTGTTTCTGCAGAGCTGTTTTTTTCTTTCTGCTCATGCTATAATGAAATAAAAGCAAAACAACAGTTCATTTTAATTATGTGTGTTGATAAGCATTCAATTTTATCCGAGGAAGTGATCAATGCGTTGAATGTGGTAACATAACTTAGATACTGCATCATTAGTATCATTGTTGTTTTGAAGGGGAATGTATTGATTTATCATTATTTTGGTTATTAAAAATAACTATACAAAGAACATTAATAATTTGTGTATAAACCTCACAGAGAGCCACAAATTTGCAGAGATGCTTTAATTAAAATTTAAAAAAATAATATGTACTTAGCTGTGAAGAAATAGGAAGGTAGTTGTACAAACAGTCTGCCCATGGAACATAAACGTTGATCTCTGCCGCTGTCAATCTGTCTGTTCTCTTCTACGTGAGGACACAGTTAGCTTACTGTTGTTAACAGCACAGCAAATCTGTCCTATTATCAGCATGTCCTTTTCTCCTGTAGTGAAATACATGTTTACTCTTTAGAAATTGTATACTTTTTTTTCATGACATGCTGTTTATAATCAAATAAATGTATCGTTTCATGTTAACCTGATTATGCATGACTTGAAGAAGTAATCTTTGGTCTTTAGAAATTCATTTGGTGATTTCGGACAAAGTTGTTGGCACAAACAATACTGTGCTTAAGTTTGTGGCTTTTGCTACTTTGTCAAATTCAGCTGCAATTGCAATTCTCAATCAATAACGACAATTAACTTTAAGTTAACTTATTTCGATAAAAATGAAAAGAAAAATAAACTGTTTAAAATAAAATAAAATTATTTTGTAAAAGTAATCTGTAGATATTGTCAGTTCAGCTGTTTCACATTGGAAATTGACGAACTCGTCTGGAGTGATTATGCTGGCACTTGCAGAGAAATTCCCTCGCTTTGTTGCGTTGATTAGTAATCTCTAATGCACCATTACACTCGACATCATCATGGGACAAAATGTCCACAATTAGTATGGGTGGGTCAGTAGGTTCCTCGTCACTTTCATCGCCATTTTGGAAGCCAAGCAAGTCATTTTCAACCCCATGTAGATTCGCATCACGAAGCTCTTTTAAAGCTTCGGCAAGACGTCGATCCTTGGAACTCATGCCAAACAATTCCCTTCAATTACTGAGCTAACAATTGTAGAAATTGCAAGAAAATATCACAAGAATGTTGAGTTGAAATATACAGTCGAGTTGGGCCGACAAGCAAGTCGCTGATTTTTGCACACGGCCACGTCGTCTGGTCTACTGTGCGCATGACTGAAAGACATTTTCTGGCATCTAGTCCAATCACGGTCCTTTATTTCATACACGTGATCCACTAACTATGTCATCCTTAGCAACAAGGGTAGTTTGTTTATCACTTTCTTTCGTGCACTACTCATTTGCATTTGACCTATGCCCTTCATTATAACCAAATTTGGATTCAGTGGGCGTCAAGCTTTAAGACCATACCAAGTTTTGACTAAGGGGGGTTTATCATGTCATCGCAAAAGAAGGGGGAAAACGTGTCACTTTTTCTGTTTCACATAAGAAAACTAGAACAATGCAAGGGAACAATGAACTCAAAATTGATGGGTTTATTTCACTTTATTCAATCAAATCAACATTTCTGTAAATAAAATCTGAAACTTTAGATATTAAAGATATCATAATGACAAGAAAAAACAAATTTTGATTTTTGAAGATTTTTCACCCTCTCAATGTGGAGCGGCTTATTATACGTTAAAGCATAGCGCGACTTATGTCACCTTTTTCCGGAGTGGGTCACATTTGTACTCCTATCATGTTGCACCTGACATAATTAGCTGAAATTTGATATTTGTTTTTGGCAAGAGAGAAAACAAAACAAATACAAAAACCAATGTTCATACTTATTATAGCTGTAACCTTATTGCTTAGCAGTGGCTGACGTGCCTCTCCTCCTTTGCCGGCGCCAAAAGCCTTCTTCCCTAGTACACTAGATGTGCTCATTTCTTCTTGGGTGAACAGGGAAGTCATCAAATCCAATGACATTTTTTTGTAGTCACTGTTCACTCTTCATGTCATGCTACTGACTTCTTCTAATCCCATCACTGTACTGTGGACCTGGGAATGATATCTGCATTCTCAGTAAGACATCGGATATTTTTTCTTGCTCTACCACACTGAGGGTTCTTAGAAATGACTGCCATCTTAGACGTTCCATTGCCTCACTGACACATTTGTGGATCCTTAAACTTCTATTATAATGATGTCCTGACAACACACCATTCATTGAGCCTTCAGCAATGATTCTTGCCTCGATTAGGATTTCCTGAAGTCCAGCATCTCGGAAGCGTTTGCCTATGCATGCAAGAAAGGCCATGCACGTATGAAATTCTCCCAACTGTTCTACAATACGTTTCATGAACCTTTCATCCTTCCACCTTAGTTCCTGGATCTTGCTGTATAATATCCTGGTCATAGACAATCACTACTGATTCCTGCTTCAAGGTATCTGCTTTCTTGACTCTCTTCAGGAGGACTGTGTAGATTGTGTCTTTTTCTGTCGGTGTCGCTTCAATTACTGGAAGGTAAACACATTAGACTTTACAGGAGTTGACATACTTTTTTCTTTCAAAATGTATTGTGGCCTGTCCAACTAGGTAGCAAGTGTTCAGATTGTTGTGGTAATCTTGAACGAACAAATGCTAAATCTGTATCTCATGCGAGCTGCTGAAATGGGAAATAGGTGTGCTTGTTTATATTTACATTAGTTCCATACAGTATTTTTATTGGGACAAATATTGCCATATTTATTGATTGAGAGTCCCGTAGTTCAAGGTATTACAAAGTTGTTTCCACTGAGTGAATAGTAATTCGTTATGTTTACATGTTGTCAAAGCAGTCTGCACTATTCTGAAACACAAAACAATTAAACAACAGGTCTGATTGTGTCTGGAATCACTGTTTAGACAAACAGACCTCAAAATAAGCACAATAAAATATATCCTTTTATAACTTGTTTGCATTGCTAACAAATTGTTACTTGTTTACGGGCAATGAGTGGAAGCAGTTAGTGGGCATTCAGGTTGAATAAGTGGGTATTCTCTATATTATGAGGTTTTCCTACCCGCATCTAAAACTGCGATTTCTTCTTCGTCTCTACACACAGTAGGTACATGTATCTTTAGGCCTATGGGTCACAAAGCTTGGCACTTTTGAGGGTCCATGTTTTCATTGCGAGATCGATAAAAAATAAATAATAAATAAATAACATAGATATAAATACCGGAAGATGGTCACTGATGTCAGTTATCAGAATTCCTGCAGTATGGTTTAAATAGTCATTTGTCAGGATATTATCAATTAAAGGTGTACTATCAGTAGTAATCCTAGTAGGTTTGTTTATGGTGGGATAGAATGACTGAGAATCAAGAATACTCATGAAATGTTGCACAGTATTATCAGTATATCAGACTGCAGTAAATTTATGTTAAAATCACTCATAATATAAAAAATGTTGTTCTCGGTATTTAGCCGACTTAATACTTCATCAATGTGATCTGTAAAAATATTACAGGAAACACTCGGGGGTGGGGGGGTTGGGTTAAAAACTATTCCAATGGTAACATATCCTCCATCAAAAGCTGCTTGGTTTCCAGGGTTTGAATTCTTGTCAGAATGCCCTCTTTTCAACTGTTCTTTGAAGAAAGTCTCTAATGCACTACCAAACTCCAAGACTTTTCTTTCACTGGTGTTCTTGGCGCCTTTCAGTTTATCCTCGGTACAAAATCCCAAATCCACCTGCTACAAATGGGCAAATAATATTGGCTATCCCAACCCATCAAAATCTGATGGCCTTTTTTGTGGGATTCTGTAGAAACGAGTATACTTTACATGGGCTCAGGCACACTACCGTAGTCAGAGTTTGGGTGTTTAATAACATATGGTGTTGGGTTTTGTTAGAGTGAGGAAGGATCCTAGTAAATCACTTTAGGGAGATAGGGTTAATGTGACTCAGTATGAAGTACATGTACAATGTACATGTACTACATGTCAACTCACATGTCAGTGCGGTTTCCCTTGATGAGGTCTAAGCAGCATGCGTACGATCCTTTGTACAACCAAATTGACGCATTAATTCCAATCCGCGCATGTACATGTTATGTCACGCATTAATTCCAATCCGCGCATGTACATGTTATGTCAACTCACATGTCAGTGCTGTTTCCCTTGATGAGGTCTAAGCAGCATGCGTACGATTCTTTGTACAACCAAATTGACGCATTAATTCCAATCCGCGCATGTACATGTTATGTCAACTCACATGTCAGTGCTGTTTCCCTTGATGAGGTCTAAGCAGCATGCGTACGATTCTTTGTACAACCAAATTGACGCATTAATTCCAATCCGCGCATGTACATGTTACATGTCAACTCACATGTCAGTGCTGTTTCCCTTGATGAGGTCTAAGCAGCATGCGTACAATCCTTTGTACAACCAAATTGACGCATCAATTCCAATTCGTGCATTCTTCTGAATATTTTTGATGTCTATGAGCATACAGTGTTCATGAAGTTTCGGCAAGAGCCCTTTAATACCCATTACATGTATGCTGGCTTAGACATCCACACAAAGGCTGCGTTTCCTGGTATGAAGCCTGGGTCCCAGCCTGCTGCGACCTGAATGCATGAATAGAGATCAATATTTTATTATATTATACTTGTATGTGACATTAAACACCTCAATGTTATCTTTCAATTTGAATTCTGCTTAATAATTTTTGTTGTTTTCTTCAAATAAGAGTACATGTATAGTTACAGGTTGCTTCAAAAAATGTGCTCATTGAATACTTGTTATGAAGAGCTCTCTCTTATAACCTATTTTAACTTGACATAATAAGGGGCAGTGATTCAAATGAAAACCAGGTATAATGTGTACTGTTCTGTTCAGTCACTTAAGAAAAGTACAGATTGCAGCACGAATGCTTCTTGCATTGTCATTAGCTTGACCAATTTCAGTAGCTGCTGGCTGATCAAATTCACTGTTTTCCTCCCACTCTTGAGAAAATGGTTCTCTCCATTGTTCACAGAAGTTGTGCAATGCCACACAAGCACCAACAATATATGGAATATCGGTTATGTCGCTCTCATTCTCATCTGTTCTTTAACGGCCAAAAGCATTTTCCACAACCATGCGACTTCTGCTGTGGACATAATTGTAGTGTGCTTGTTGACAGGTTAAGTTTCCATATGGATATGGTTTCATTAAGAAAGTTTCTTCTTCATACGCCGAATGCCGAATCTCCTAGTACCACTACTGGAATATCCACACCTTCAATTGCCCTGAGTTTGTTTGGAAAGAACTTGCCTGTAGTCAATTTTCGTTTCAGGGAGGAATGTTCAAATACCCAGCTGTCATGGCATTTTCCAGGCCAACCAATGTCAAAATCGATAAACCAATAACGGAAGTCCACAAGTCCCTGCAATATCACGCTGTACCACCCCTTGCGGTTGTGATAGTCAGTGTGGAATGACTTTGGGGCCGAATTGCACATTTGGTATCATTTTAAAGAAGAACACTTCAGCTTTCTATTGATATGCAACATAATACAAGAGGGTAATAAATAATAAAAATATACATGATTAAAAAAAGTTTCCTAACTTTTTGTGAGCAGTTTATTTTAACTTACCAGTAGCACAGGTTACAATCATCAATGCTGTCTTCACGAACATTCTTGAACGATTTCTCTGCCGAGACCGTCTTCTTTTACGGATAGACGATGCATTCTATCCACGGCTTTCTTGATCGGATGTTTCTCGCTCAATACATGAAGGTAACTTAACAAAAATTGCAGCACGAATATCTCTTCCACCGACGCCATTTTGAGAGGATATTCTCGGTGTGGTAAATCCAGGCGCCTAGCAACAAACAAACAAACGACTCTCCAACCGGTGCGCATGCGTGATCGTTGTGCGGTCGCATGGTCCTTGGTAATCATGCCGTGCGTCGTTTCACACGCCCCATCTTGGCGATTCGAAACAGGGATGCGATTTTCGGAGGAGGTCTTGATCCCGGTTGTTTATAACGCAGGTCCGTGGTTATTTCAACGCATGGATTCCTTCCACACAACACAAGTTTGCGATTTCATTGGAAACGACCATCAGTCTTAGCGCTCGTGTGAAACGGGCTAATGACTGCATTCATGTAAGACATGCTCATGAATGAGACAAGTATCATTGTTATGGCGCCTTTTTCATTTTTCCATGTCCGCCCCCCCCCCTCGGCCATGCTGAAGCTGATCGGTAAGAGGCAATGATATGCGAATGCATAAGCATCACTGTGCAAGCAGCGGTAGCACACAACAGCAGTCTGCAGTGAACAGATACCCCTTCATGTACATTCTGATTATTAGCCGTCAAGTTGGGCCTTCCTCCTTAAACCTCACCTCCTCAATCGCAAACAACATGTACATGTAGGGTACATTGTATAAGTGTGTAGTAAAACATGGCCAAGCTTTAAGTGAACTTTGCATGGAAAGACATGACAGATAATAGTACTCCGCACAAGTGCTAAAAATAGACGCTAAGTACCCGGATATCAGACAAACGTGGCAAATTTCACTAACATATGCGCGTGTAGTTGTTCAAGCTTTACGTTTACTCGCGTATACTGACTATACTGGCGCGTTGATGATGCGGTGAACGCACAAGTGGTAGAAGGTTTGTCTGCCAGTCAGATGTCATTAGTGCCGAAAGGTATTGAGAAGAATAAAGCTTATTTTACAAGGGAAATATTTTGAAAATTATAAAATGTGGAACCCATAATGATGGTCAATCAATCTTCCCAGGAAGTCGTGTCAATGCAAAAACGTCATATCTCGATTGTGCAAAAACGTTGTATCTCGCATGAAAATGCTCCATGCTGAATCATTGTTGTTCAGTGCGCTTGGTTTTGTGAACATCAGGGTTATTTTAAGGACATTTTAAGCGAGATACAATGTTTTGACTCTTTCAAACTCGTGTGTAATGTAAATGCTATTTTAGAAGATACAACGCTTTTGCATTGACACGACAAAGTATTTGTCAAGTATTCTTAAGTATCATGGTAGAATTTTATTCATGAAATTGTACCTCTTTATTGGCTCACAAAAGAAGACATTTCACTCATAACATGAAGTTCTTTCCTTCTGCAACTCTTTTGAGAAATTTGTCCTAATTTTTGTTGTTCAGTTTAAATAAATTTATTTCATTTGTAAATAAAAGAATACATGTAAATAAGTCAAGTTACATTTCCGAATTGTATTTTGTGAATAAAATACTTTATTTAAAAAATCACTGTTAGTCTCACGCTTTTCTCTTTTTGTGTACAGAATTTTTTTACAAACTTTTGCCATCAAAGTCCAATTTAAAGGCATCGTACATGTTTGGAAATTGTCAAAGACCAGTGTTCTCACTTGGTGTATCCCAACATATGCATAAAATAACAAGCCTGTGAAAATTTGGGCTCAATTGGTCATCAAAGTTGCAAGAAAATGATGAAAGAAAAAACACCCTTGTACAAATTTGTGTGCTTTCAGATAGAATAATAAAAACTTCTTGCAAGAAGTTTTTATTATTTTAGTGAGAAATTACCTCTTTCTCTAAAACTACAATACTTCAGAGGGAGTCGTTTCTCACAATGTTTTATACTATCAACAGCTCTCTGTTGCTCGTTACCAAGTCAGTTTTTAAGCTAATATATATTTTGAGTAATTAACAAACGTGTACGATGCCTTTAATACAATACAATTGATTGTATATGTAGATTCATTTTGCAGTTTGCTCTACTCTCCTAGCGATGACTACAGCAGCCTAGTAGAAACACCAAGATCAATATAAAGAGCACTGTTTGGGGGTTTTGTTTTGCTTCTTTTTGTTGGGGGGGCTGCTGATTCGGGAAATACCTAGTTCACACATGTCAGATAAGTACGTTCCTGTTATAAAGAAGTAATTTTGCCAGTCCAGTGCCCTTTTTATAACGAGAGTCGATTGTAACCCATTCCGCAATAATGACGATAATTACAAAAAGTCCCTGATCCTGTGTGTGTAAAAGTCCCTTGGTTTACCAATCTATCCACAGCAGAAGTTCAACTGCAGGACAAGTTCTTATCTGAACTACATGTAGGTACTCTCGCGAATTCCCAATCTATTCCACGGCAGTAGATAAATAGCAGGACAAATTCTACACAGCAAGTAGATAATAGAGAGGTTTCACAAGCGTACGGATACAGATACAGATACAGATACGATAACCGTATCCGTTCACGTTGGATGCGTGTCAGATTTTGTTTCGCAATCATACAGTAATGTGTCAGGCCTAGGCCAAAGTATAGACACACGTTGGCAAAGGTTTTGCGAGCAAAACAAATCCAAAAACATTTTATGTATGTTCTTGTTATATTGGATAATTTGTTTGAATAATAGTTGTGTTTAACTGTTCGTTTTCGGACCCACACGTTAAACGCGTGCAAAGAAAGTTTCAAGCAAGCACGGCAAAATAGAGACCCTGTTTATACTGCATTTTCCCCCGTATTTTGCTTACAATGATTAACACATTAATTTTTCTAAATCATGAATGAGACCTTTAAAAGCGATACTGGGGAAAATGTTGTTAATCTAGGGCAAGAATGCAACTAAAATCAGCAAAACGGTATCGGTTTTTAACGTGCGTGTATGAGCTCCCGTATCTGTTGTTAACGTCCATGCAAAACACGGAAGTCACGGTTACGAGTCACGTGAACACACAAAGTGTTGACGTATCCGTATCCGTATGTGTATCCGTAGCCTTGCGAAACCTCTCTATTATCACAAAAAATGATACTCATACATGCAATGCCCAAATCACATGGGTTTATTTGTTTATAAACAGTTTATAAATTATACGAGAATGTGAGCTTTTAACATGGAATTGGGCCTATTTAAAGGTAAGTATTTCTCAACATACTATGTTTAAGACATCATTGATAGCAATGCTTATTTTTCAGTCATCTTCACTTTAAAGCCAAAGGGGCTATGTCATGATCACAGCACGCCTGTGGCTGTACAAGGAATTAGGAACTTTCACCCTGTCACTGCACGTGCGTGCCCTCTCCCATATCATATCTAAGGAGAGCCCACATGCACACTGTAACTGGGTGAGAGTTCATAATTCCATGATGATGTACAGCCATCAGACTATGTAGATTTTTCTGGGGGCCTAAAAATCGGACTTAAGTAGGAAGAATTGCCTGGTCTAACCACACATGCATCTTTGGGCATATCGGCCAATTCACGCGTATCGGCCGGATACGCTAGCTTGTGCATGGGGAGAACCCTGATGTGATCTCATAAGGTTTTCAGTGACACCATGGAAACAATCTCTCAATGAGTTATGGGCAGTACTGGTTATGATGGTTCAAAAAAGAAGTAGTTGTGGAACAAATCTTGTTTACTCAACATTCTCTTTTCAGAACCACAACTTTTTGAAGTCTTGCTCTGCATAAATATAATCAGATTATAGAATGTTCTCTTCATGATAACTCAACCTCAAATGCGTGACATTTTGAAATTAAAATCTGTACTCAAAAATTTGTATTTGGCCATTATTGAGTGTTCCGGAAAGTTGAGCTGAGTCACAAAGGTCTTAAATAAATCTTTTCAGAGGCAAGATTTTTGCACACTGAAATTGTTGCCTCATCTTGAATGTAAATAATGGTTAATCTGATCTCACTTATCTTTAATAATAATACTAATAATAATAACAAACAGTACTTATAAAGTGCACAGTATCTGACAAAAAATGCCATTCAAGGGCGCTGGTTCGTAAAGAGGAAGTCCAGTATTTGGAATGCTTGTTTGAAGAGACAAGTCTTGAGCTGTCGTTTGAAGATTGATGGATTATTCAGTGTTCTTAGGTCAAGCAGGGGTAATGAATTCCATAGATGAGGTGCAATGTTAGAGAAAGCTTCGTCTCCATAGCTGGAGAGGCTGGATACAGGTACATGGAGTGTGAGGACCAGGCCTGACATTATGAAGGTGTATCGTGTCCTGGATGTAGATTGCAGAGCAAGTTGATGAAGTGCCTTATGTTCCACCTGATATTCAACCCTGGTGTTCAGATGAGGCTATTTCTTTTCTTAGGTGCTTAGAGCCATCCGAATGGTACAGCATGATTCAGTCTTGTCATGTGATTAGCTCTCTGCAGCCTGGAGAGCGTCTGCAGCCTTGAATATATGCAATGCATTATCAGCTCCACCACACAGCATCAACTAATGAGAAACAACACATTGAAAAATGGTGTCAGGAGTGGGATAGGTTATCAAGAATGCGTCTTTTAATTAAAATATATTTGAAGCTCCGATTCTCAGCTGCACTAAACAGCACCAACTTTGTGCAAACAATAAAAATTGGTGTAAGAGGTGGGATAGGTTCATGAACTCGGCCTAGAGTATACATCTCCACTAAACAGTATCAACTATGGAGAAACAACCATGGAAAGCGGTGTCAGAAGTGGGATGGTTAAATATCAAGAATCATATTCACTGAACAGCACTACACAGCATCAACTACGGCACAACAAAAATGTGGGAAAATTGAATCTAATGTTGAAACCAGTCAGTGTGTTTTACTAAAGAGCAATGCGGACATTTTTCCAACCAGTTTATCACAGCTGCTAACTATTGTGTCCGAATCAGATGAAATGGTTCACTATTCTTTGCCAAGAATACACACAAGATAGGGACTGAGCATAACTACTTTCAATGGACAATATTTTAGTAGATAGCTCTAACTATAAACTATTTTGTTCATATCCAGTCAAACTTGCTTTTGGTCGAACACTTAACTTTAACTTTAACTTTTTAAATCTCCATTGAAAGCCCTGTTTTCACATGACAAAAAAAAGTCCAATACAAATTTCAACTTTGAGAAATATTACCCTTGGACTGATGGTATGATATTTCTCATGACTACTTAAAGGTATTATATATTGTTTAATTTTTTTCTGAAAGCTTACTGACTATGAAGTTCATACTACAACAATTTCTTCTGTGAAATATTTATTTGCCTCTGAAACGAAGTCATACTTCGAATGAAAACTGTGTCTGAAAATTTAAGAAAACGTAATAGCTGATTTTGGTTGTTACAACCAAAATTAAGGACAATGTGTTTAAATGCCCAAAATTGTGCATGGTTTTTCACTATTTACTTCTGCCTCCCACAACGGATTAAGCCAAAATTTGTACAGATTTGCTATTTCATGTATATGGTTGATCACACAAATTTAATATGAACACCGTCTGCGACCATATATAATCCTTTATAATACCTATAAGAAAGCACTTGTACTGAAAAAGCACAACAAATTTTAACTGGCCTTTAATTGTTAAGTCACAATTCAAACCACAGTAATCCCATTTGAGAATATGATATCATGCTCTCACCTCTGACTGTGACCAATCAACTGCTAGTATTTTATCTTCCAGTCCGGACATATTGTACAGTGGTGCCTTTGGACTGTAACATCATAAAAGAGAAAAACAAAGTTCACAAAGTAAACACCAATAATACATTCCTATTAATGGAATCTTTTAAAAAAACTAAAAAAACAAATGAACAAGCTTGGTTTGAAGTTATATTGAAAATAACTTTCTCACATTTCATGTGAAAGAGGGCTTTAAGGTCAAATTCAGTTCTGCAATCCACTCATTTTCCAAAAGCTAGAGTCCTTATGGAAGTGTCAAAATTTTACAAGTCTCTGACCTCATGTTAAAATGGTGTAAAAAGACACTACTATTTCAGAGTGAAATTTGAAACATGACACCATTGCATATCATCAATAAAACTGCTTTGTGCATTCTACACATGATTTTTTTCGTTGGTCAAAAGGTTACATTCACCTTTTTGATTGAATATAATGGAAGT